>ONZH01026562.1:0-38282 GCA_900303285.1 Rhinella marina | reverse complement strand
TCACCTCTTGGGCCTCCACATAATTTTTAAGAGGTCTCACCTCTTGGGCCTCCACAAAATGTTTAACAGGTCTCACCTCTTGGGCCTCCACAAAATGATTAACAGGTCTCACCTCTTGGGCCTCCACAAAATGTTTAACAGGTTCTTCACCTCTTGGGCCTTCCACAAAATGTTTAACAGGTCTCACCTCTTGGGCCTCCACATAATTTTTAAACAGGTCTCACCTTTTGGGCCTCCACAAAAGGTTTAAGAGGTTAACAGTGGAAAGCAGCCAAAAGTGAAGTGCCATCTGTATGAAGTGCCATTTCCTCCTCCACCTCCTCCTCCTCCTCCTCCTTAACCGCCGTAGAATTGCTCCGTAAATAAGAAAAATGTATATATTTATGGCTCACCTCTTGGGCCTCCACAAAATTTTTAACAGGTCTCACCTCTTGGGCATCCACATAATTATACTATAAAATATTAGGCCTTATAATTGGCAACTGTACTGTGCGTTCTCTTGCAAAATTATTTCACGGCTGTGAAGGCAAAATATTGTAACCAAAAAAAAATAAAATGCGGAGGGGGGCTAGCGGAATAGGACGTGGACGAGGACGGGGGCGCGGAAATGCTGTTGGGGGCCATAGTTGCTGGTTGAATTATCTGAGGTAAATGATTCTCCTTTAGACGACGCTTTCCCTTTGCATCGTTCTGCGATTAAACCATAAATAACTCTCTGCATATTTATACCAAATGCACCCAGTACGAAAAAAGTCATAGAAAGTTTCCAAACAGAGACTGGAAAACATCAGTAAGTTGAAAAAAACTGTTCGCTAAAAAAAAAAAAAAAAGTTAAAAATAAAATTGGCAGTTGATAGTATCGAGCTATTGTCACAGAGAGACGCGATTACAACACCTTCATTTACATTCAGTACATGTCTCAAGGCATTGGGAGAATGAAAACAGGCCACGGCTGGAGTATGAAATGTACCACCGCTTTGTTACTGTCCGATACTGACCCGGTCCAGGGTGATGTCCAGCGAGGAAAGCAGTGGAGAGGTGGTGGTCTGCGCAGCACCGAAAAAGGCAGCAAGAGGCAGAGGGATGTCCACAGGCAGAGGAATGTCCACAGGCAGAGGGATGTCCACAGGCAGAGGCATGTCCACAGGCAGAGGGATGTCCACAGGCAGAGGGATGCCACAGGGCAGAGGGATGGCCACAGGCAGAGGACAGTTCAGACAGAGAAGTGAGGCCACAGCCAGCAGGGCCGAGCGTAACCATCCCGCTCCTATGCGTCCTTAAAGAATCCCTCATCGCAATAAGGGAGAACGCATTGCACACAGAGGAGACGGGGGCAGGAGGAGACGCAACGGAGCTACACAGTCAGACCACACTTTTGTCTGCTTCACGGTGGCAGTTGCAGGAGGAGGAGGATGAGGAGGAGGAGGACGACGTGGAGGTGGCTGTGGAAGAGGAGGAGGATGCTGGCGGCGAGGGTAGCAGTCAGGCTGTGCGCGTCCCATTGGTTCAGCGCGGATGGGGCGGAGAGGAGGCGGAAGAGGAAGAGGAGGAAATGGCAAGTGATCCTTCTGGTGGGGGCAGTGAGGTCATGCCTATTCAGAGTCTGGCACACATGGCTGACTTCATGCTGGGCTGCTTTTCCCGGGACACACGTGTTGTCCGGATAGTGGAGAACAAACTGTACTGGGTCTTCGCAATCCAAGTTGGACACGTGGCTGGAACTGTCCCTGTACGCCTTGGAGGTGCTTGCCTGCCCTGCCGCCAGCGTGCTATCAGAAAGGGTGTTCCGCGCTGCCGGGGGCATTATCACCGATAAGCGCAGCCGCCTGTCAACCGACAGTGCCGACAGGCTGACGCTAATCAAAATGAACAGCAAGTGGATTGACCCGGACTTTGCTTCTCCAACAGTGGAAAGCAGCCAAAAGTGAAGTGCCATGTGTATGAAGTGCCATTTCCTCCTCCACCTCCTCCTCCTCCTCCTTAACCGCCGTAGAATTGGTCCGTAAATCAGAAAAATTTTTATATTTATGGCTCACCTCTTGGGCCTCCACAAAATGTTTAAGAGGTCTCACCTCTTGGGCCTCCACATAATTTTTAAGAGGTCTCACCTCTTGGGCCTGCGCAAAATGTTTACGAGGTCTCACCTCTTGGGCCTCCACATAATTTTTAAGAGGTCTCCCCTCTTGGGCCTCCACATAATTTTTAATACGTCTCACCTCTTGGGCCTCCACAAAATGTTTAACAGGTCTCACCTCTTGGGCCTCCACATAATTTTTAACGGGTCTCCCCTCTTGGGCCTCCACATAATTTTTAATACGTCTCACCTCTTGGGCCTCCACAAAATCTTTAACAGGTCTCCCCTCTTGGGCCTCCACATAATTTTTAATACGTCTCACCTCTTGGGCCTCCACAAAATCTTTAACAGGTCTCACCTCTTGGGCCTCCACATAATTTTATCAAGGTCTCACCTCTTGGGCCTCCACAAAATGTTTAAGAGGTCTCACCTCTTGGGCCTCCACATAATTTTTAAGAGGTCTCACCTCTTGGGCCTCCACATAATTTTTAAGAGGTCTCACCTCTTGGGCCTCCACAAAATCTTTAACAGGTCTCCCCTCTTGGGCCTCCACATAATTTTTAATACGTCTCACCTCTTGGGCCTCCACAAAATCTTTAACAGGTCTCACCTCTTGGGCCTCCACATAATTTTTAAGAGGTCTCACCTCTTGGGCCTCCACATAATTTTTAAGAGGTCTCACCTCTTGGGCCTCCACATAATTTTTAAGAGGTCTCACCTCTTGGGCCTCCACATAATTTTTAACGGGTCTCCCCTCTTGGGCCTCCACATAATTTTTAATACGTCTCACCTCTTGGGCCTCCACAAAATGTTTAACAGGTCTCACCTCTTGGGCCTCCACATAATTTTTAAGAGGTCTCACCTCTTGGGCCTCCACATAATTTTTAAGAGGTGTCACCTCTTGGGCCGCCACAAAATTTTCCATGAGCCTCTGGCCAGCCCACGGCCTCTTCCTGCCTTTTGCGGTCCTACGCATCCCTCAACATCCCCACTGCTTTACCTGCTAGACATGACACTGGGCCAGGTCGGGTGACTGACATCTCAAGCGCCAACAATTTGGGCATTTTAAGGCTTCTGCATGTGTTTGAGTTGTTTTTACATTTTAAAGAAGACATGTCTGACCACATCTCACACACACACACAATGACAATTAGGGGTGGGGTCTATTTGCTTTCCCCTTTGCTTATGCCATCTGTGGTTGTCATAGGCAACGTGATTTTAAGGGGTGCAGAATTTTATCTTCTTTTTTGTCTAGTTTGGCTTGGGGTCCATGGCAATGTAGAGGAAAGAAGGTTTCCTTGTATGGTCTCACTTTACAGAGAGGTTAGATTGTGTTTGGAGTGTATTGTTGAGAGGCTGTGATAGTGGCGTAATAGTGCGACTTGGGCGCGTTATATGCACCCAGACATGCTTCCCCTGCTGTCCCAGTTGCATTCCAGCAGTGTTGGCATCCTTTTCTGAGGTTCCAGGGTGGACTTGGTGACCTCCAAGTGGTCGAATTGAGATTTCCAAGTGGCGAGCATTTTTTTCCCATAGACTTTAATGGGATTCGATATCCGGTCGAATAGTCGAATTTCGCAGTCTATTCGAATCGAATTTCGAACTTTCGAATATTTCACTACTCGCTCATCTCTAATTATAATGTAGTAGCCGAGAGCGTAGGTTTCTTAATCGCCTCCAGAAATGGTAATAGGGGTGACTTGTGATCTGAATTGCTGCCATGTACTCCATGTTTTAATGTACTTGTGGTGAGCCCTCATCTCCCAAGATGATAGTTCCTCGAATCTATTGATTTGGTGAACTTTAGAGATCCAGTGCTCAATAGAAGGGGTTTCCGTGGATAACCAATGTTTAGGTATGAGAAAGCGGGCCGCTGCTATTAGGTGTTTAAAAAGCCTATGGTTAGCAGAAGGAGATGTTTGAGTAGGAGGATATAGATTTAGAAGAGCTATCTCTGGGGATGCCTGGCGAGATGTTCCGCATGCCTTGTTCGCAATCTTAAAGATGTCCATCCACCATTTATTTATAAGTGGGCAATACCACCAGATGTGGATGAAAGAGCCTCTATCTTGGAGACATCTCCAGCACGTGTCAGTAGCGGACACAGTATACAAGGAAGTTATGTCTGGGGTCTTATACCATCTCGTAAGTATCTTATATCTGTTCTCCTGTATACGAACACATCTAGATGAGATATGTGGTGAAATCAGAATGCAGTTGATATCAGATTGAGTGAACGTATAGTTGAGGTCTTTTTCCCACAACCTGAGAAAGGCTGGGACTGTCTGTGGATAAGGAAGACTTAGTTTACTGTGCAATTTAGAGATAATTTTAGTTGGGTTGCTTGTGTCAAAGACAATGCTTTCTATCCCTATTAGTGGGCAGAGGAGCTCCTTGTAGTCTATATGTTGTGAGATATAGGATGTTAAGAAGTGAAGAGGATTTGGAGATATTTCTTTAATGTTGAGAACTTGTGAAAGGGCTTTGGTATCCAAAAGAGTACCATCTTGGAATAAATCTCTAATTAATATAGTTTAGTGTCTCAAATGTAGAGGGAGACCGTCCAGGAGAGCTTTCGAGGCAGCTTGAAAGGTGTCCCGGGTCTGAATCAAAGGGGATGGGGTTGGAAGGCAAAATGGGTTTTTTTGAAGCCACCTCCATGCTTGCAGTGTGGCCTTCATTAGCGGGGTAAAATTGGAAAGTGAGTATGTGGGAGGATAACCACTGAGGAGTATAGAACAGGCGGGAATATCCATAAATGCTTGTTCCATTGCTACCCTTGATTTATGGCTAGGGCCTCTCAACCAATCTATAGCTCTAGAGAGGAGGATTGCTTTTCCGTATCTTTCCGGATCAGGAAGGGCAATGGCACCCAGATTTTTAGGTCTGGAGAGAAGTGCATATGAGAGGCGGGGTTTCTTCTTCATCCGGATGAAAGATCTAAAGAGGGATCTCAGTGTTTTGTAATAAGTAGAAGGAATAGGGATGGGAAGAACTTATTGTATGTAGGTCAGTTTGGGAAGAACTAAAGAGGTTGCAATGTTCTTCCTTCCAAACCAGGAAGGAATCGGGAGGTCCAGCTTTTTGAGGGTTTCAGTGATATTAGTTAATAGAGGAACATAATTTTGTTCAAATAGTTTGGTCGGGTCACTGCTTATCTTGATGCCCAGGTAGGTTAATGTAGGGGAAGACCAATTAAAGGGGGAATTTTGCTTCAGGCGAACCTTATGAGACGGAGTAATTCCTGAGCAGATGATCAGTAATTTGCTATGATTTATTTTAAAGTTTGAAAATGAGCCATATACCTCTAGATGTTGGTAGAGTTTGGGTAGTGCTGTGTCAGGATTGCTTATGACAACCAATAAATCATCTGCGAAGGCAGCTGTCTTATGTTCCTGGTCACCCAAGGTTATACCTCTAATCCCTTTATCTGCTCTAATAGTTTGTAGAAGGTGTTCCAAGGTCAGAACAAATAAAAGGGGGGATAAGGGGCAACCTTGTCGAGTCCTGTTCCTAATTTGGAAAGGACTGGAGATAACATTATTGACAGTGACCGACGCTGAGGCATTTGAGTTCATTGCTCTAATAGCAGAGAGAAACTGGTTCGGGAAGTTCTGCTTAATGAGGGTATTTACTCTGTCAAATGCCTTCTCAGCATCTGTGCTGAGAAGGACTAGTGGGGTTGCCTTTCGCATGGCATAATATAATATATTCAAAACTCTAGCTGTGTTGTCTCTACCCTCTCTACCTTTTACGAAGCCAACTTGATCTCTGTGTATCAGAGAAGGGAGCATATCAGTAAGTCTAGTGGCCAGCATCTTTGCCAAGAGGTTAAGATCCACATTGAGTAAAGAGATCGGCCTATAATTGGAGCAGAGAGTGTGGTCCTTACCCTCTTTTGGGATAAGGGTAATATGGGCCTTTGTCCCTTAGATAGAGGGACATCTTCAAGCGAATTATTAAACATTGGGAGCATGTGGGGAATTATTATTTGCTGAAAGGATGAATAATATGTGATAGGGAGGCCATCTGGGCCTGGACTTTTACCGGGAGGGGATTGTTTGATTGCAGCAGTGAGTTCCTCAGATGTAAAGGGCATGACAAGCTGTTGTTTTTGTGAGTCTGTCAGGGTGGGTAGTGTGATTGTCACGCTCTGGTGTGGGGGGAAAAGCCACACCGAGTGTATGAGGGATGGGAACAGACAAAACCAGGAAACCGGTCACCTCCTGCAGGGGACCCTGAGACTAGGCCCTGGCTGACTACCAGTATGAACAAGCCTGGGTGGTAGGAAAGTTCATACATAGGAACCTAATCTAAATGCACCCTAGAAAACCCTGCAGTCTAGTGACACAAGAGAGTAAACCCGTTCCTCCCAAACGTAAGGAGGAACAGGAGACTCCAAAAGGAAAATAACAAAAGGAACAGAAGAAACTTAACTTAAGCAGATAACTCAGTAACTGGATCTCAGCCGAGATCCACACCACTCTCAACCAGGTAAGCAGAATATATAAACCGCAAGGGATACTGGGAGAGGAAGGGGTAAATAGGAAAAAGCTAATTGCCAAGCGACAACAGCTGAGGGGAAGGGGTGTGGTAAACAGCACCCAAACAAAGGAAATAGCCTGTCAAATATGTCACTTAGAAAGCTGCGCAGAACGTCTGATTCCAGACGCAAGCCTACTCGTGACAGTGATATTGTCTAGAAAGGAGCAGTTGGTCGGTCGAGCGGGCTCTGATTGTGCAGATGACAAGTTACACAGAGATTCATAGTAGTCCCTAAACTGTAAGGCTATGGTTTCAGAATCATAAGTTGAGGAGCCATCCGGTTTCTTCAGATGAAATACATAATTTTTGGATTTCCTCTTTTTTAGGCTTTGCATCGCGAACTTAGTCGGTTTGTTTCCATGTTCAAAGATCTTATGCTGGGAATGTAGGAAGTATTTTGCTGACATGCTGTTCAAGATATCCTTGAGATCTTCCCTGAGCCTAGTTAATTCCGTAAGTTGGTTTTGTACAAGAGAGTGTTTATGTAAGCTCTCCAGTTTCCTGATTTGATCATGGAGAGCATCTATTTGTTTATTTTTTTCATTCTTAAGGTGCGCCCCTAAACTAATCCACTGGCCCGGTATGTATGCCTTGTGTGCATCCCAGAGAGTCTGTGGTTAGATCTCTGAGTATTTATTTAGAGAGAAATATTCTATGAGAGATTTAGCTAGACGGTCTTTTGTAGTGGAATTACCTAATAGAAATTCATTAAGACGCCAACTTAAAAAATCCTGTGGCCTTTTCAGTGTGGAGATGGATAAGAATATGGGGGAATGGTCTGATAAAAAGATAGTCCCTATGTCCCTCCCCGTACACGCCTGGAGATGTTCTTGTGAGAGAAATAGATAATCTAAACGCTAGTAGGAGTTATGGACTGGGGAGAAGAAGGTATAATCCCTCACATTTGGGTGAAACGTTCGCCAGGTATCCACCAGGTGTGCTTGCCAAAGGTGTTTATGAAAGGAGCTAAGAGCTTTTTAAGAATGAGCTGATTTTTGAGAGGAGGAGTCTAGTGTAGGGTTCAGAACTAAGTTGAAGTGTCCTCCAAGTATAGTAATGCCATTTCGGAAGGAGTCTATTTTGGCTAACAGGTCTCAGAGCCAAGATATTTGTTTCTGGTTGGGAGCATAGACATTAATAAAGGTGTAGCACTGTGTGTCAATTTTTCCTTTGAGCATAATGTATCTCCCTTCCACATCAACTTCTTGTCCAATGAGTTGAAAGGGAACGTTTTTCTGGAACCCTATGCTGACTCCTCTTGAATTAGAAGAATTGGTGCTACTGTGAAACCACTGAGAATAAAAGGAGTATGATAGATTGGGGGTGCAGTGGAGTTTAAAGTGCGTCTCTTGTAGAAAGATCACATTCGCTCTGTCTCTCCTGAGAACACCAAACACCTGACGTCTTTTAGAGGGTGAGTTAAAACCTTTCACATTGTAAGAGGCTACCCGTATGTCATTCATAGCGTTGTTCAGGAGAGGCAGGCAATGCTACACCATAGGTGTTGTGTAATGTGTGAGACAAAGGTAGTATAGAGTACTCATCCCTTCGGCTGAGGTCTCCCGGGAAGAAGATACGTCGTGAGATGCACCCAAGATACTGCAACACAGTTAGGTGTGACCTATAAGTTAGCAAAGAATATAACAGGTGAACATGTATCAACAAATGAAACAGAAAGAACCAAAAATGTTGGAAACAATGAATGTCAATAGTAATTAAAACTATACTGTTGTGCCAAAAGATCATTGGCGGTGGTAGGGGGGTATAGGTGTTTTCGACCATTCAAGTCTGCAATTCTACCAGTAATTGGGTTCACAATGTCCCCATGGGGGAGTCCGTCCCCATGGAAGGAGGTCCCCGACGGGGCATTCCAACCAGTAGGGTCCGCTATAAGATTCCTTTGAGGCATCATTTATTGAAGATATGAGAAAGAGAGATATAAAAAGGAGAGAAAAGAAAAGAGATAAGAGTTAGGAAAAGAGATAAGAGTCAAGAAAGAGGAGGGGTACATAGCGTGATGTGATGTGGAGGAGGGGACCAGGAGGACCAACGTATTGATACAAGGGAGAAGGGGCCAGTAAGACAGTGATATAGGTAAGGTGGGAGAGGAGGGGGGACAGGCAGAGGGGGGAGGAGGGGGGGAGGGAAAAGTAAGGGAAGGTGAGGGAGAGAGCTCAGGTTTTTTTTTTTTTTTTAATAATATATTGTTAAGGGGAAAAGAAACAATAAGGGGGGAGAAAAAATGAGCGGCAATTGGCAAGTATGTAGAGAGAACAAGAGAAAGCGGTCTTTAAGTCTAACTCGTCCGTGCAAATAAAAGCAACATGGGTTACTTATCAGCCCCTCCAAGGAGGAAAATTGAGAAGTCTCTTAAGAAGCATGTTCAGGAATCGACCATGGCAATCCGTCTTGGAGTCATAGGTGTTTTAGCCCTCTTCTGTCTTTGTGATCTTGGGGTGTGAAGTGTTTCAAAAGGAAGTATGGTAGGTACTTCTGGCAGTAGAGCGATATCTTGAATTATGTCCCAGTTCTCAATATCCAGAGGTGGGATTTCCAGGTGTTCGAAAGCAGGACCCAAATCTTCATGCGCCCATATGGTAATCCATCGGCCATTAAAGAAAAAGGAAAGACCAAATGGGTAGGTCCAACAATAAGGCACTTTATGCGACCTGAGCCAGGTGGTTAGAGGTTTTAAGTGCCATCTTTTTTGGAGAGTCACTGGTGCCAGATCTTGGTATATGTTGATGGTGTGATCAGCAAAGATGATTTCAGGTAAGTCCCAAGTTTTGGCGAGTACAGCTTCTTTATCTTGGAAGCTCAGAAAGCGACATATAATGTCCCTTGGTGGTTCAAAAGGTTTAGGTTTAGGGCGGAGGGCCCGATGGGCGTGCTCCAAAACTATAGGGGAGGCATGGTCTGGGCCTAGTAAGTCAGCGTATATATTTTTAATGGTATCAGGTACCTCGTTTGGCTGGATGGACTCTGGTATACCGCGAAATCTCAGGTTGTTACGCCGTCCCTGATTTTATTGGTCCTCCAGGGCAGTGTGGACTGCATTGAGGTGTTGCTGACACTGGCGGAGGCATGTAGATGCGGCTTTCTGGAACTCCAGTATAGCTGTTTGTGTGTTTTCCAGCGATTCCACTCTACCTCCTATGTGTCTCACGTCGTGGCGCAGCGACGAGATCTCATTCAGGACAGGCTCCACTGCTTTAGAGAGAGCCATCTTCAGGTATTTTCTGGATATTGGGAGGTTTTGGCGTGTGTTCGCCTCCTCCGCTTCACTCTCCCCATCTGAGGCTTCTTGTCCGCCATCAGGAACTTGGCTCTGCTGCATGGGCGCCATCTTGGAGTCTCTTGCAGCAAAGCAGACCACAGCTTTCTTGATAAATTTGTCCATATCTCCACTACTAGTAGTGGATTTCTGGGATTGGGAGGTATCCCCAGACTTTGAGTTGCCAATTTTGACCATTTCTGGCCAGTAAAGCTCACGTAAGCTGTGGTAGAAGCAGGTCTCTTATGCAGAGCTCAGAGCTGCACGTCCATCTCCTTCCGGCGCTGGCTCCGCCCCCTGATTCTGCTCCTTTTCTAAGGTGTAGTAGTTGGTTAGTTTTGCAGTACATATGTTTTGTGCATTTTAGGGCATGTCCACATGGGAAGGGTCCATTGCATTACACAGGGCAAATCATCTGCAAAAAATATTAATATTAATAATTTAATATATTATTAAATTATTAATTAATGCTATTTATATTGAAGGTTTGATATTGAGATTTATAAATAAATGGGTTTCAAATACTGCAATATACCAATGTACTGTACTGTAGTTCTGTAATACTCCAGATACAGTTGATAAGCTTCAGTAAGGATTTGGTGCTTTTTTCCTTGGGGTGAAACTGATTTTACATTAATGGAATACATCTAATTATTTTTTAAATTATTATTAAATACTGTGTAACACAGCCGCCTCCCAGCCACAATGAGTGGGATCGAAGATAACACTAATCCCAATAATTTAACCACTGAAATGCCACAGTCAATAGTGATTGTGGTATCCAAGGGGTTAGACAGAGGGAGGGGGCCTGAAAGGCAAGGCTTCTCTGGCAGCCTTTCAGAATCCCATAGACTGCAACAGTTTTCTATTGCAGCTTATAGGACAAGTGATCAGAAGACTACATATTCAAGTCCCCTAAAGGGACTAAAAATGACAAAAGAAAATAAAACACAAAAAAACAAAAAATTCTAATCACCCCATTTCCCAAAATAAACATAACAGGTATCGCCACATCTAGAAATGTCTGAACTATTCAAATTATAAAATATGTTTCCTGCACGGTGTAGACTGTAATAAAAAAAATAAATTCCCCATTTTTTAATCACCTTGTCCCCCCCAAAAAATTGAATAAATAAAAGTCATATGCACCCCAAAATGGTACCATTAAAAACCACAGTTTGCCCCACAAAAACAAGCCCCAACATAGCTCTGTAAAAAGCAACATAAAAAGTTATGGGTGTCATTTTTTTTTAAACCTTTCACGACCGGAGGTTTTTTCGGTTCTGCATTTTCGTTTTGCGCTCCCTGCCTTCAAACAGCCATAACTGTTTTATTTTTCTGTTCACATAGCTGTATGAGGGCTTGTTTTTTGCGGGACAAGTTGTACTTTCCAACGCCACCATTTAATATTACATATGGTGTAGTGGGAAGCGGGAAAAAAATTCCAAATGGGGTGAAATTGCAAGAAAACCGCTATTCCGCTACAGTTCTACGGGTTTCTTATTTACAGCGTTCGATGTGCATTAAAACTGACCGGTTACTTTCATTCTACTGGTCAGTATGAATCCGGCAATACCTAATATGTATAGTTTTTCCTGCGTTTAGATGGTGATAAAATAATTAGAAAGTTGCCCTTTTTTTTTTTCCTTGTCATATCTTGACCCCTATAACTTTTTGGTATTTATGTGTACAGAGCTGTATGGGGGCTCATTTTTTGCGGGGTGGTCTGAAGTTTTTATTGATACCATTCTGGGGTGTGTATGACTTTTTGATCACTTTTTATTTAATTTTTTTTAGAAAAAAAAGGGACAAAAAACTGCGAATCGCCATTTGGACGCTTTTTTCCGCCACACAATTCGCCGTATTGAAATTTTTTTTTTATATTTTAAAAGTACGGGCGTTTTCGGTCACGGTGATACCCATGATGTCTATATTTATTGTTATTTAGGTATTTATTTTTTACTTATACGGAAAGGGGGGTGATTTGAACTTTTATATCTTTTTTATTTTTTATATATTTTTTAACATTTTTTTTAATTTTTCTGTGATTATTTTAAAGCTCAAATATCATCTGATCTATTGTGTTTTGTTTTTTTTCTTTATGAGCAATCATGGATTTACTAGATGCAGTTAAAACCATGAATTGCTCATTTCTTATCCTGGCCTGCCATCTAGTGGCCAGAATAAGAATTGCAGTTTGAAAACTGTAATCCTCACCAGCGAGGATTACAGTTTTCATATGGTGTACAGACACCCCGATTGGCCAATCGGGGCGTCTGTACACCACCCGGAAGCGTGGGCTTCCGGGTTCAGACGCATCCTGATGCCGTGATCACGTGTGATCACGGCATCAGAAGGCCCTGGAAGTCTCCGCAGACGGAGGTAAGATGCGGCAAGTCTCTGCTGTTAGAAACAGCAGAGACTTGCCGGCCATGACGCCCGCCGCACCCGCGAGCGGGCGTCATGTCCCCGCACCGCCCGCGCGCCGTACATGTACGGCGGCGGTCGGGAAGGGGTTAAGTAGTAAAGCATAATAAAAAATATATACATTTGGTATCACCATAAACATACTGAACTGCAGGTTTTCATGTCATTTTAGCACACAGGGAATGATGTAATAAGAAAACACAAAAAATGTTATTGGAATTGCCATTATTTTCAAATTTCACAGCACAAAGAATTTATTCCTATTATCCAATACAAGCTATGGTAAAATAAACAGTGCCACTAAATATAGAACATGTTATGCAAAAAAACAAGCCATTATCTGTCTATGTGAACAGAAAAAAAATTGGCTCTTGGAAGGGGGGGGGGGGAGAAAAGAAAATGAAAAAAAAAAAAAAAAATAATAATAATAAAATAGACCCTGTCCATAAAAGTTTAATAAAAAGCGACTAATAACCAACACGGCAGCATCTAGCCCGAACCCAGTGACTGTAAACTATATATCTTTTATATGAATATAACTTTTACTACATAATTTTAAAAAGTATTTTAGTTTCAATTTGTGCTATTAAAATAAGACGTTGAATAACTATGAAAAATAGGATGTTTTGTTCCCCTATTTACTTTTTTTCTGGGTATAAAAATGAATATTGAAAAATACGAAAATAAGAGTAGCATAAAAATAAAGCCCCATTTATCACCCAAAAAATGATTGTAAAAAGCTGTGTCTGGTCATAAAAAGGGGAAAATGGTCTGGTCTTGAACTGGTTAAAAAAATAAAAAGACTGTTAATGAAAATTAACCCCTTAAGGCTACTTTCACACGAGCGTTGTGTTTTGCGGTCCGCAAAATGCGGGCCAACATTTCCGTGTATAAGTGATTTTAAGCTACCGTTTGTAAGCCGCAATCTTTCTGTAGTTCCGCAAAAAACGGACGTTGTGTTTCCGTATGTCTTCCGTTTTTTTGCGGACGCAAAAAAAAAGGAAGATGTAATTTGAATTATTTAATTGGCTACACCCCCTGAAACAGGTATATAATGAGGTCACCTGAGTGTTTTTTTGCCATTGTCTGATGGTTTGGGGAGCATACAGAGGTTGCTTAGTTGGCATTGTTAGCTTTGCAGTTTCTGGCTTTCTTTCCACATGGATAAAGACTTTCATGATGAGGATCTTCTGCACTGGCTTCTTTTTCAGCGATTCGGCCAGCATTCATCTGTGCTGGTTGAGGAACCAAGGAGGAGGAGGCGACAATGGGTTCATCCCATTGTTGCTCAACGGCACAGGAAGGGCCATTTTCACACCCTCTTCACTAACCTTTGTCAGCACCCGGAGAAGTTCTTTTTATTCTGTCGCATGTCAGTGGCTACATTTGATTTGCTGTTGTCGTATTTTCGTCCGGACCTCACTTTCCAGGACACCAACATGCGGTGCAGCATTTCACCTGAAGAAAGGCTGCTTGTCACCCTGAGGTAATTTTTGGTAGTTACTTTTAGCTTTTTTGGTCAATCATGTTGAATTTGTGATATCAGTTGTGTTTGCTAAATATTTTAAATACATGTATGTGTGCTATGTAATGCTCTTTTTATGTACAGTAGCTACATTTATTTTTTTGGGTTTTGTCTGCTACAGATTTCTTGCAACTGGGAACTCATTTTCGTCCTTGCATTATGAGTTTCTATTGGGGATTTCTTCAATTTCTCGGATCGTGGCACATACTTCTGAAGTCATCTGGCTGCGACTCCAAGAGATGGTGATGCCACAGCCAAAAGCAGAGGATTGGGTTCGTATAGCGGACGGATTCAATGTCTCTGTCCATTTTCCAAACTGCGTAGGGGCACTGGATGGCAAACACATTCGTGTTAAGAAGCCTCCTCACTCAGGGTTTCGATACTTCAATTATAAACAGTATTTTTCTATAGTGCTTTTGGCCTTGGCTGATAGCAGCTATAAGTTTATAATGGTTAATATTGGGGCCTATGGAAGCACCTCTGATGCTCGCATCTTTAGTGCTTCTAGAATGGGTGAGCGGCTTCGTGCCAATCAGCTCTCCCTGCCAGAGCACAGAAGACTGCCCGGATATGCTGGTCCGCCGGCTCCGTTTGTGATCGTGGCTGACGAGGGGTTTGCATTGACTGGACATGTTATGCGACCTTTCCCTAGACGCGGTTTGGATGTCAGGAGGTGTATTTTCAACTACCGTTTGAGTACCGCTCGTCGGTATGTAGAATGTGCCTTTGGAATTCTCTCTCAGAAGTGGAAGGTATTTCTGGTAACCATACAGATGAATCCGGACAAAGCCACCCTGGTTGTTCAAGCTTGTATTATTCTACACAACTTCACCAGGATTCACGATGCTTCCTCGGATGTTGACCAGAGTGAAATTCCAGCATTTCCTGGTGTTGGTTTGGATCTCAGGAGACATAGACGACTTGGTAGTGCTGGCATTGCTATTCGGGAACTTTATGCCGACTTCTTCATCAGCCCCGAGGGGGCATTGTCATGTCAGATGGATGCAATTCGTGGTACTGTTTGAGATCTTATGTGCTCTATAGTTTTGTTTTTTTTTTTAACGATAGATATTGATATACTTTATGTGTTAGTTAGTGTAAGGACTCGCAAGATACAGAGGACCCTTGACGCGGGCTTGCGGGCTGAGGTTTTTTTGGCAAAACAAAAAAATAAGTGTTTTTAGAGATGTGAGTGTGGCTTTTGACAAAAAAAAATATAACATCACTTTTGACATTTGTGTTTTATTAAAAAAAAACCTTCTAATACCTCTTTATATATTAAAACTACAGTATTTAAAATAGAATAATTTTAAAATTTTTGAAACATATATTTCCAACACTATCTAGTATGTAATAACTAATATTATGTTCCTGAATGTAAATATGTAAATGTGTTAAGTATATAATCACATAAGGATATGCACAACATCATCAAAGTCAAACTATGTTTATCGATTTTGTTTGTAGACAATGTAGAGCCCATAGCTGTACCTTAAAAGTATATATTTTGATCTATAGGTTTTTTTTTTTATTTTTTAGGGGGGGAGATGTTAAAGAAAAAAGGTAAGTATAGCATCTACATATTTTTCCCAATGACATATAAAACTTTTTCACAACTTAAGTGAGTAAATGAATGTCATTTGTTAGAAACTAAGTAATAAATACACAACAACATTTCACATTTAGTATGCCAACTTGTGGCAACCTTAACCCCTTAAGGCCGAAGCTACTTTTACACTTAATGCCGAAGCCACATTTTTAAAATCTGCCATGTGTCACTTTATCAATTCATAACTTTGGGATTCTTTCACCGATTCGACTAATTCCAAGATTGTTTTTTCGTGACACATTGTACTCCACGACAGTGGTAAATTTGAGTCAATATAAATCTCCTTTATTTATAAAAAAAATCCTAAATTTACAGAAAATTTGGAAAAAATTGTAATTTTCAAACTTTGAATTTCTCTGCTATTAAGGCAGATAGTGATCCCTCACAAAATAGTTATTACTTTACATGTCCCATATGTCTACTTTATGTTGCCATCATTTTGTAGATGTAATTTTATTTTTTGGGGATGTTAGAAGGCTTAGAATTTTAGAATCAATTCTTAAATTTTTTTAGAAATTTTCCAAAACCATTTTTTTTAAGCACCAGTTCAGTTCTGAAGTCACTTTGTGGGGCTAACATAATAGAAACCACCATAAATGACCCCATTTTAGAAACTACACCCCTCAAGGTTTTCAAAACTAATTTTACAAACTGTGTTAACCCTTTATGTATTCCACAAGAATTAAAGGAAAATGGAGATGACATTTCAAAATTTCACTTTTTTTGCAGATTTTCCATTTTAATCCATTTTTTCCTGTAACAAATCAAGGGTTAATAGCAAAAAAAACCTCAAAAATTATTACCCTGATTCTGCGATTTAAAGAAACACCCCGCACGTGATTGTAAACTACTGTATGGGCGCATGGCCAAGCGCAGAAGGAAAGGTGCGCCAGATGGTTTTTGGAGGGCGGATTTTGCTGGACTGGTTTTGAGACACCATGTCCCATTTGAAGCCCCCCCGATGCACCCCTACAGTAGAAACAACCAAAAAGTGCCCATATTTTGGAAACTAAGGGATAAGGTGACAGTGTTATTGATACTATTTTGGGGAACATATGATTTTTGATCACTTTATATTACACTTTTTGTTAGGCAAGGTAAACAAAAATGGCTGTTCTGGCTGTTTTTTTTTTTTTTTTTACTGTGTTCACCTGAGGGGTTAACTAATGTGATATTTTTGTAGAGCAGGTTGTTACGAACGTGGAAGTACCTAACATGTATAGTTTTTTATTTTTATTTAAGTTTTACACAATAATATCATTTTTGAAACAAAAAAAATAATGTTTTAGTGTCTCCATTGTGAGAGCTGTAGTTTTTTTATTTTTTGGGCAATTGTCTCAGGTAGGGGCTCATTTTTTGCGGGAAGAGGTGACGGTTAGATTGGTACTATTTTGGGGGGCATATGCCTTTTTGATCGCTTGGTATTACACTTTTTGTGATGTAAAGTGACAAAAATTGGCTTTTTTGACCCTGTTTTTATTTTATTTTTTTTACTGTGTTCACCTAAGGGGTTAACTCATGTGATATTTTTGTAGAGCAGGTTGTTACGGACGTGGCGATACCTAACATGTATAGTTTTTTAAATTTATTTAAGTTTTACACAATAATTTCATTTTTGAAACAAAAAAAATCCATGTTTTAGTGTCTCCATTGTGAGAGCTGTAGTTTTTTTATTTTTTGGGCGATTGTCTCAGGTAGGGGCTCATTTCTTGCGGGAAGAGGTGACGGTTAGATTGGTACTATTTTGAGGGGCATACGCCTTTTTGATCGCTTGCTATTACACTTTTTGTGATGTAAAGTGACAAAAATAGCTTTTTTGAACCTGTTTTTATTTTTATTTTTTTTTTACGGTGTTCACCTGAGGGGTTGGGACATGTGATATTTTTGTAGAGCAGGTTGTTACGAACGTGGCGATACCTAACATGCTTGGGGTATTTTTTATCTTTTTTTACTAATTTCAAATGTGAGTTTTCGGGGGAAAAAGGGATTTTTTTTAACACTTTTTTTTTACACTTTTTTTTAAATTTTTTTACACTTTTTTTTACACTTTCTTAGACTCAGACCCACTTGGTTCTTGAAGATCCAGTGGGTCTGATTGTTCTATAATACACTACAGTACACTGTATAGTGTACTGCAGTGCATTTTCACTCTTGCTAAACCTTGTCAGGCTCCTACCTTTAGCAGGAGCCTGATGAGGCTTAGCTTACACCATGGCAACCGAGACGCTTCTGAAAGCGTCTGGTTGCCATGGTAACCATCGGGACGCTGCCACAGCAGAGCAGCGTCCCGATGGAAGGGAGAGGGAGCTTCCTCCCTCTCATCTGGCCACACCATCGGCGCTGCCAGCGCCCGATGGGAGAGGGAGGGAGCTCCCTCCCTGTTAACCCCTTCCATACAGCGGTCCCTACGGACCGCGGCATGGAAGGGGTTAAACTGCTGACATCGGTGCCAGCACCGATGTCAGCAGTTTCAAGCAGAGTATCAGCTGTATGCTGATACTCTGCTTGAAAACGCTGGGCCATCCTGAAATTGCGGGCGGCACTCTCGCCGCAGCCGCCCGCACATCGCTCACCCGCCCGCCCGCCCGCCCGCTAGCTATATCTCCCCCACCCCATTTGCAATATAATATATATATCCCCCCCCCACCCCACTGTTTTCTTTGATGGCCGTTTGGGTGGGTGGGGATATATATATATATTATATTGCAAATTTATTTATTTTTTTTAAATTTTACAGTTTATTGCAGCACGATCGCTGCGATTGGCTAGTCTGAACAGACTAGCCAATCACAGCGATCGCTAGCCCGGGACCGCCCCCATTGGTCCCGGGCTGGTTAGCTGAGACCCCTGGCTGTAAGTAACAGCCGGGGTCTCAGCACTGTCACCATGTCATCAGACATGGTGACAGTTTAATGCCATGACGGCTTATCCCGTCATGGGGCGGCAAGCGGCTCCTGCCCATGACGGGATAAGCCGTCATTCGGCGTTAAAGGGTTAAAATAAAATTTTACTTTTTAGTCAAGGTATTAACGCAAATATATTTTACATAACCAAAAAAAATATTTTTTAAACAATTAGGGGTCCAAAAGCTCTCTAGTAAATGAATGTGGAAGCATACTAGATGTGGCCCCACGAACACTAGCTCCATCTGACACTGAAGAAGAAGATGGAGCATTTCTTTGCTCCTGGCAAAAAGAAATTGGCTCCATAGAGCCCAATCTTTGTGGCTGGCCATAGGGGGGCTGTTGGGCATAGGGGGCTGTTGGCCATAGGGGGCTGTTGGCCATAGGGGGCTGTTGGCCATAGGGGGGCTGTTGCCCATAGGGGGGTTGCTGGGCATAGGGGGGCTGCTAAGGAGGAGGTGTACTTCCAAGGACCTGTAGCTGGACATTGTTAATTAAATTAACAATGTCCCCAGGGTATTGCGATGTAAACATCTGCAATACCATGGCCAGAGACGCCATACATGCACTCTGTTGCTGGTCCAGAACCTTTAGCATTAATGGTGCCAGCCCCTTCAACATTGTAATTTCCGGACCCTCAGTCCTCTTCTGTGATAGGTACTCTATAACCTGACTATCAACAATTCCACGGGTACCTATCCCAGAAGAAGCCTGATGGGCAGTACGACGTCTCCGGGGCGGCAGGGGCCTTGGAAGCACCTCTGGACTTGTGGGGGCAGCAGCAGATGATGGTGGTTGATCCTCCACTTGTGACGCTTCCTCCTGTGACACCTGTGGAGTTGTTGGATCTGCTTCCGCCACATCCGCAGGCTCCCCTTCAGCATCATCAAGACTGTCCACAGTTCTAAAAAGGATAAAATAAAAAAAAAACTATGTAATGTAAATGCAAATCAATTGATCAAATATGACTGCCAAGTTCCAACCTTATAATTGCGCAACATGACCATAATGAACAAATATTCTACCTAATGTAACTATCTATAGTCCAAACACACATGGAGGACTGTGTAAAGTTATGTTCTCCTGTAAGCAAGGCCAAAAAAGCTGAGCTTTACAGTGCTCAGAGTAGTAAAATGTAAAACATTGCATGAATGTTTGGACTACTATACCACAATAAAGTGTTTTAACACAAAATAATAATATTTTAAAAAAATTACTGTATGCAAATTTAATAACTGTATACATTTATCTGTGGTCAGCACTGAAATATCAAACATTCTTCTCTTTTTCAACAGGACTGTGAGTGTGATGAGGGGAAGTTCTCAGGCTCAAGAGCAAATTTGTTTGCTACACAAACAGAGAAGAGGATTGTTTACGCTAATAGCATTAAGATTATGGACTATTTACTGTAAGAGCAGTGACACTATGGAACCAAAAACATGATGATTTTTATGTAAATATTGAAATAAAAGAGTTCTATTGTGGCAAGGATGTTTTATTGTCATTAACAATATTACATGGGACAGGTACTACAGAGGGATAAGTGATGCAGCCATTTTATAGTGTAATGTCAAATAATTATCGACTTTTTTTAGGCTAATCAAATTAGTTATATTTTGTCACAGGGGGTTATTGGCTTACGCCATCAAATGTTGTGGATAAATGTGTGCCCATGGTTGTTCCAAAAAAAAAAAAAAGAGGCTTATCACAAACACTACTACATAACCCTATTACACATGTATGACAAAAATTTTTAATGTTTGATGCATTTTTTCAAACAAATACGGCCGCAAATCCAACACTGGTCGTAAAAATTGAAGCTGTTGGGTGTAAAGATAGGGGTGCTTGCGAACCGCCCCATCCCCACTCCGGCCTTCTCCATCAGCTCACGCCTGTATTGGTCCCTGCAGCTTGCCCATCTGGTTTTGGCCTTCTTAACTACAGATACATGATTGGAAAATGGAAAAACATTAATATATATATACATGTGTGTTGTAAAAGTGCTACTAACAATACCTGTGTTTGAACAATATAATTTAAAAAAAATGAGAGTATGCAAAGCTATCAAAAAAATAATGATAACTAACCCCCCCCCAAAAAAAAACAATATGCGTAAAATTTAAATAAAAATTTAAAAATTTAAAAAGAAAGTATCAGCCATTACTAGCAAATCCTGAACACATGTGACTTGCGATATTTAGATAAATGTAGCATGATTTCACCCATTCAGAACCTTATACATGAAAACAATCATCAACATGGCGTACATGTACATGTCTGGGCTTTAAGTGACTTAAAGCCATGATGTACATTTAAAGAATAGCTCACTTAAAAAGGCCTTAACCATCCTTTCCTACAGTGTGGGGTGTGTGATTTTTTAAAATAAAATAAAAAAGGAAAAAAGAATATAATGCTATGGTGTAACATACTGCTATACACAACACTTGGCGACACTTTACATTGGTAACAACAAAAGTAACATGATGTTCAACTCACCCAAATCAGCACGGCCATTGGCATCAGCTTTCCTCCATTCTGAAGGCCGCATTGACTTGGTTACTTCAGCCCAAGAGGCCTCCTTCTTCAGGCTGTCATGGTACGCCTCACCTCGGGAATCCAACAACTCGGGCCTCTCTTCAATGAGGGTAATTAAACTCTCCACATCCCAACATGTTGAACCGTTTTTTGGGCACAGCAATTTAGTTGTGTGGCTGTTGTTGAATGTAGCTCACAAACTGTCAGCACAAAACAGTTCCTGAGAACTGTGTGATAAACGGTCACATGGTATTGAAAACAGGTGTCTGGGACATGGATCAGCAAAAAATGCGGATAACATACAGATGCTTTAGTTAGGCATCCGCAATTTTTGCGGACCCATTGACTTCTATAGGACATGTTCTATTTTTTTTTTTTGTGGGGCTACAGAACGGGCATACGGATGCGGACAGCACACAGTATGCTCTCAGTATTTTTTGCGGACCCATAGAAGTGAATGGATCGGAGCCCGCAAAAAATACTGTCGTGTGAAAGAGTCCTAACGCTATTTGATTTACCTGTATGTCATGTGCGTTAAAGGGTTGTATGGAGTGGACTCACGCTCTGAACTCATTTCATATGCCGTGAGTATAATATAGCAGACACTTGTAATATTTTGTATATTGATGGCCTATCTTCAGGATAGGTCTTCAATATCTAATTGGCAAGGGTTTGACAACCTGCACTCCTGCCAATCAGCTGTTCAGGGGTTTTCATGAACTACATAGCTATGTGTATTGTTCAGTGGATGGAGCTGCGTGATGCACTGGTGCTGCTCTTCATTTTAACATGGATATTTCTATAATAATCAGTTACATCAACTACAGAATTGGAGCAGTGTGTTTTCAGTGCCAATGTCCAGCACCGGAGGTACTTCCAAACGGCTAAACAGCAGGGTTAGAAGGTGTCTTTCAAAGTAAAAATCAAGGCATACCCCTTTAAGGTTATCCACCAGGTGTACCCTACGCTGTACTGTAATCAACAATATGATCATTATGAAGCAATTATCTGCAGTCTTATAACCAAACAGCAAATGATAGATAAGAACAATTGTCATCACCACATATGGGTTTGTTTTGCCTTTGGCCATAGTCATAAATGTGTCATTAGTTTGTATTACCACCACCAGTCTTAGCCTGATTGCAGGTCTAATGAACAAGAATGACAGCATCATAGGAATTTATAATGCTGTCAGTTCAGGCCATTAGACCCCCAAGTAGTAGGTGTTGGACTGGTGGTTGTAATGCAGGAGCACAAGTGTCAAGCTGACCATCTTCTCGATCAATACTGCTTGATAAAATATTATATAAAAGTCTTTGTCAACCTTACTGTATAATATACTGTATAGTTGTGGATGTTGCAAAGTATTAACTCAATGAACCACTACATGTACAGAAATACGCTGCATGTGAAGGTAAAGGGTATGAGACAATACAAACAAAATAGTAACAATGACCATTATATCGTTTGGCACACATCTTCATTTATATTACTATATGCAAATAAACACCCAAATTAGTGCCTCACTAATCTCTCTCCTTATATGTTTTCAGAGACACATAATAATTTTCCTTTCATTGTTCAGGCTGTGATTTCTGGTTCCCATTTTTACTATGGCACTTGGAGCATCCACATTTGGAAATAAACAGATTTAATTTTCCATGCATTATCAAGATAAATTAGTTACATTGTTTTTGTCGGTAATTGCAATCAAGGGTGCTCATTATTTTGGTAACAAAATGTTCCACCCCCGCTTGAACATAAATGCATTTATCAATAATTAGGCTTTTGTCAACTTGCAAGATAATTTATTCTAAATAAGCATTTAGATTTAGTATGGTTGATATCTGATTTTACAAAAACATGGTGTGAATAGAAAATGATATTTTCTCTTACCTACTGTACTGTAAAATATGAACATAAAAATATTACAAAAAACAGTTTATAATGTACTACCATATGTACAGAATATATGATAATCACACATTAATATAAAATTATATAATAAATCCTAGAACATTAATGCATTATATATAAAATACTACTGTTGTGATAATAATCATAATCCTTGATTTTAACTCGACTCGGGTACAAATCAAAAGCACTTTTAATACCTGGAAACTCTTTCTCTTCAAGTCAAATTTAGACTCAAATCGATTTACTCCTCTCTCTTAGTTGGTTTTATGGTTTTTTTTTCTCTTAGTTGGTTTCATCAACTATAAAACATGGTTTTATAGTTGATGAAGTTGAAAAAAACACAGTTCCATGAAGTCCAGTCTATAAGCCTAGCTGATTAATTCAGGGGAAGGCAAAACCCCTTATGAGGTGGAAACCAACAATCTAGTATCCATATCCATATATGTTGATCATGCTGTGATGGTTATAGGGTTGCCAGAAACAGTATGTGGGGATAATGTAACTGTAAATGTGTTTTATGAAGGGAATTTCGATAAACACAATTTTGATATGTACAATATACTGGCATTAGAGATGAACAAATCTATTCTACATGAATGAAATGTGTTACAAATTTCCCAAAAGACTTTGAATTTGGTGAATAAAAAAACTTTGTGATTCATGGCAGCCACCATTTTACAGATACGAGTACAAAGAGGAAGGCATCTGCCTCATTTTTGGAGTGTTTTGTAATTTTTTTTTAATTTTTTTTAATCCAACAGTGCAGTGTGTTTTTAAACAGGCTGTTTATTACAACTGGCTACCATCTGTTAATCCATAGCCACATACAGTATCTCATAAAAGTGAATACACACCTCACAGTTTTGAAAATATTTTATTATATCTTTTCATGGGACAATACTGAAGATCTGACACTTTGATACAATGTAAAGTAGCCAGTGTACAGCTTGTATAACAGTGTGAATTTGGTGTGCCCTCAAAATAACTCAACACACAGCCATTAATGTCTAAACTGCTGGCAACAAAAGTGAGTACAATCCTAAGTGAAAACGGCCAAATTGTGCCCAAAGTGTCAATACTTTGTGTGGCCACCATTATTTTCCAGCACTACCTTACCTCTTGGGTATGAGGTTCACTAGAATCTCACAGGTTGCCACTGGAATCCTCTTCCATTCCTCCATAACAACATCACAGAGTTGGTGGATGTTAGATACCTTGTGCTACTCCACCTTCTTTTTGAGGATGCCCCACTGATGCTCAATATGGTTTAAGTCTGGAGACATGCTTGGCCAGTCCAGCACCTTTACCCTCAGTTTCTTTAGCAAGGCAGTCGCCGTCTTGGAGGTGTGTTTGGGGTTGTTATCATGTTGGAATACTGCCCTGTGGCCCAGTTTCCGAAGGAAGGGGATCATGCTTTGCTTCAGTATGTCCCAGTACATGTTGTCATTCGCGGTTCCCTCAATGAACTGTAGCTCCTCACAGCCAACAGCACTCATGCAGCCCCAAACCATAACACTTCCAACAACTTGCTTGACTGTAGGCAAGAGACACTTGTTTTTGTACTTCTCACCTGGTTGCCGCCACACACGCTTGACACCATCTCAACCAAATCAGTTTATCTTGGTCTCATCAGACCACAGGATATGGTTCCAGTAATCCATGACCTTAGTCTGCTTGTCTTCAACAAACTGTTTATGGGCTTTCTTGTGCATCATCTTTAGAAGAGGCTACCTTCTGGGATGACAGCCATGCAAATGAATTTGATGCAGTGTGCAGCGTACGGTCTGAGCACTGACAGGCTGACCCCCATCCCTTTAACCTCTATAGCAATGCTGGCAGCACTCATACGTCTATAATCTCTCGATATGATGATGAGCACATGCAATCAACTTCTTTGGTCAACCATAGCGAGGCCTGTTCTCAGTGGAACCTGTCTTGTTAAACCACTGTACGGGTTTGGCCATCGTGCTGCAGCTCAGTTTCAGGGTGTTGGCATGCCTGCACTAGAGGCAGCACGGTTCCGGCAGGCTGCTCACCCACCGGAACAGCCTGCCGGACACCCCTGCCGCTAGTGTGAAAGTAGCCTGAGCAAAGTTATGGAAAATTGGATTCAGCTGCTTCTCAGAATTTAACCAAATTTCCTTGTGCTTCGAGGTAGTAAATCGATTTAACCTGAAATAGTGTAAAAAACACCAGTGTAAATAAAATAAAAATAGTGTAAACTTAAAAAAAAATCATATTTACCTCCTCCATTTGCTCGTGGGCCGGTCACCGCCATCTTGATTGAAGATCTCTGCCGAAATCCCGTGAGTGGTTACGTATGACATCACCACGCCAGCCGACCAGCCGCACCATGTCAGGCTGCTTGAAATTTGGCACAAGATCTTCAAGCAAGATGGTGGAGGCCCATCGTGAGTAAATGGAGGTGGTAAGTATGATTTAATTTTTTTTCTGTTAATTTAAAACTGTATTATTACTCTCAGATACCAAGATCATGTATGGACGTGGCATCTGCGGGGTACAATGATGGGGAGTGGCAGTATCGCAGCTCCCTATCATTGCACCCGCTACTTACAAAATATGTGACAAAGTAATTTGTAACTAAACAAATTTTTTTTGTCAAATTTGGCGAAGCAGCCAAATCGAATTTTCCAAAAGTTTGCTCATCTCTAGTGGTATTCTCTGCATGGTTATGGTACTATATTTTGAAATGTGGCAGATATTTTGCGGAAATATCTTCAACTCTTCTATCCGTCTAAATGGAATAGCAGAAATGCATGTGCTTACTACTAAGACAATCACATTCAAATGAATGGAAATTTTTAGTTGCTAACATTTCTGTAAGGGCTTGTTCACATCACCGTCATGGATTCCGTTATGGCTTTCCGTTATAACATTGTTATAACGGAAAATAACGGAATCCATAAGACGGAAATCAAAACAGACACCTTTAGAGGTATTCCGTTTTGATCCATCATAATAGAAGTATATAGGCAAGCATTACAGATCCGTCTGGTTCCCGTTATGCTGGACGGAAAACAAAGTATTTATTTTATTCACAGCTCTGTTCTGACCTGATAGCTCTTCTTCGTTTCCCACCTAGGGACTTGCACTTAATTTGAGCATGAGATACCTATGTTCTTCTATTTCCTTTATCTTTCTCTGTTCTTCCTTCTCCCTAACTTTTTCCTAGGAAGCTCTTGGTTTCTAGCTTTGCCAGTACAGGTTCTCATGGGGGAGATGAGTCCATTGGCTTTTTTACTTGCTGAATGTTCACACCTCAGAAGTGGTCACAGATAATCTACACCATGCATAAAAAAGTGTGCTGCAGCTTGGGGACAGTTATACTCGGTGGTATCACAACTAGAGATGAGCGAGCATACTCGTCCGAGCTTGGTGCTCGTTCGAGTATTAGGGTACTCGTAAGTGCTCGCTGCTCGGACGAGTATCTCGCCATACTCGAGGAAATAGTAACTTCCGCATAGTGCTTTTTTGGCGCCTATAAACACAGCCAATCACAAGCCAGGAGACTCTGCGGTACACCCAGCTTCACGTGGGGCCCTTACATGTCGATAGCAGGGGTTGGCTGGCCTGATCAGGTGACTCTGGAATATACTACTGACTGGCCGCGGTGCTCGGCTCAGATGCCGTCTGGATGTCGTTAGGGATAGAGCTGCTGCCTTTCAGGGACAGTGTTAGGGCCTGAATTTAGTTCTCTGTTAGGCAGGAATCACCCACAAAGAACCGAACAGCCCTTCTAAGGGCTAGAAGAAATTTATTTTTTTGTCTCCTGGCTTGGCTGGCTGGCACTAGTAGTGCAGCTATCGCCATATCTAACCCTGTTTTTTTTTATTGTTCTATCTCAGTGATACAAATCCATTGCACACAGCAGTGTGGAACCATTCTGTGTGTCACAGTTCAGCACACTCACTCCAATCCATATATACTGTCCAGGTGACACTTTCTGTACATCACAGAATACAACCAAGTCATTTGCTACCAATAACGTATACAGCTTGATCCAGAAAACTCTCTGTGCGACATTTGTCTGGATCGCAGTCTAAATAGCCACCGTTAACAGGGTGTCAGTCAGTTGTACCATAGTTTCTGCACGTCACGTTCCCAAAAAACAAAATTTAAAAGAAAATACATTTTTCAGTTGTTTTAGCTCAGTGATACAAATCCATTTTACTCAGCTGTGTGTAACCTTTCTGTGTGTCACAGTTCAGCACACTCGCTTCAATCCGTATATACTGTCCAGGTGACGCTTTCTGTACGTCAGAGAATACAACCAAGTCATTTGCTACCAATAACATCTACAGCTTGATCCCGAAAACTCTCTGTGCGACATTTGTCTGGGTCGCAGTCTAAATAGCCACCGTTAACAGGGTGTCAGTCAGTTCTACGATAGTTCCTGCACGTCACGTTCCCAAAAAACAAAATTTAAAAAAAAAAATATAAAAAACAAAATATAAAAAAAAATAAGTTTTTCTGTTGTTTTAGCTCAGTGATACAAATCCATTTTACTCAGCTGCGTGTAACCTTTCTGTGTGTCACAGTTCAGCACACTCGCTTCAATCCGTATATACTGTCCAGGTGACGCTTTCTGTACGTCAGAGAATACAACCAAGTAATTTGCTACCAATAACATCTACAGCTTGATCCCAAAAACTCTCTGTACGACATTTGTCTGGGTCGCAGTCTAAATAGCCACCGTTAACAGGGTGTCAGTCAGTTCTACGATAGTTCCTGCACGTCACGTTCCCAAAAAAAAAATAAAAAAAAATATATAAAAAACAAAATATAAAAAAAATAAGTTTTTTCTGTTGTTTTAGCTCAGTGATACAAATCCATTTTACTCAGCTGCGTGTAACCTTTCTGTGTGTCACAGTTCAGCACACTCGCTTCAATCCATATATACTTTCCAGGTGACACTTTCTGTACGTCACAGAATACAACAAAGCCATTTGCTACCAATAACATCTACAGCTTGATCCCAAAAACTCTCTGTGCGACATCTGTCTGGGTCGCAGTCTAAATAGCCACCGTTAACAGGGTGTCAGTCAGTTCTACGATAGTTCCTGCACGTCACGTTCCCAAAAAAAAACAAAATTTAAAAAAAATATAAAAAACAAAATATAAAAAAAAAATAAGTTTTTCAGTTGTTTTAGCTCAGTGATACAAATCCATTTTACTCAGCTGCGTGTAACCTTTCTGTGTGTCACAGTTCAGCACACTCGCTCCGATCCGTATATACTGTCCAGGCGACACTTTCTGTACGTCACAGAATACAACCAAGTCATTTGCTACCAATATCATCTACAGCTTGATCCAGAAAACTCTCTGCGCTACATTTGTCTGGGTTGCAGTCTAAATAGCCACCGTTAACAGGGTGTCAGTCAGTTCTACGATAGTTCCTGCACGTCACGTTCCCAAAAAAACAAAATTAAAAAAAATATATAAAAACAAAATAAAAAAAAAAAAAAGTTTTTCTGTTGTTTTAGCTCAGTGATACAAATCCATTTTACTCAGCTGCGTGTAACCTTTCTGTGTGTCACAGTTCAGCACACTCGCTTCAATCCGTATATACTGTCCAGGTGACGCTTTCTGTACGTCAGAGAATACAACCAAGTCATTTGCTACCAATAACATCTACAGCTTGATCCCAAAAACTCTCTGTGCGACATTTGTCTGGGTCGCAGTCTAAATAGCCACTGTTAACAGGGTGTCAGTCAGTTCTACGATAGTTCCTGCACGTCACGTTCCCAAAAAAACAAAATTAAAAAAAAATATAAAAAACAAAATATTAAAAAAAAATAGGTTTTTCAGTTGTTTTAGCTCAGTGATACAAATCCATTTTACTCAGCTGCGTGTAACCTTTCTGTGTGTCACAGTTGAGCACACTCGCTTCAATCTGTATATACTGTCCAGGTGACGCTTTCTGTACGTCAGAGAATACAACCAAGTCATTTGCTACCAATAACATCTACAGCTTGATCCCGAAAACTCTCTGTGCGACATTTGTCTGGGTCGCAGTCTAAATAGCCACCGTTAACAGGGTGTCAGTCAGTTCTACGATAGTTCCTGCACGTCACGTTCCCAAAAAAACAAAATTAAAAAAAAAAAAATATAAAAAACAAAATATAAAAAAAAATAAGTTTTTCTGTTGTTTTAGCTCAGTGATACAAATCCATTTTACTCAGCTGCGTGTAACCTTTCTGTGTGTCACAGTTGAGCACACTCGCTTCAATCCGTATATACTGTCCAGGTGACGCTTTCTGTACGTCAGAGAATACAACCAAGTCATTTGCTACCAATAACATCTACAGCTTGATCCCAAAAACTCTCTGTGCGACATTTGTCTGGGTCGCAGTCTAAATAGCCACCGTTAACAGGGTGTCAGTCAGTTCTACGATAGTTCCTGCACGTCACGTTCCCAAAAAAAACAAAATTTAAAAAAAATATAAAAAACAAAATATATAAAAAAAAATAAGTTTTTCTGTTGTTTTAGCTCAGTGATACAAATCCATTTTACTCAGCTGCGTGTAACCTTTCTGTGTGTCACAGTTGAGCACACTCGCTTCAATCCGTATATACTGTCCAGGTGACGCTTTCTGTACGTCAGAGAATACAACCAAGTCATTTGCTACCAATAACATCTACAGCTTGATCCCGAAAACTCTCTGTGCGACATTTGTCTGGGTCGCAGTCTAAATAGCCACCGTTAACAGGGTGTCAGTCAGTTCTACGATAGTTCCTGCACGTCACGTTCCCAAAAAAACAAAATTAAAAAAAAAAATATAAAAAACAAAATATAAAAAAAAAATAAGTTTTTCTGTTGTTTTAGCTCAGTGATACAAATCCATTTTACTCAGCTGCGTGTAACCTTTCTGTGTGTCACAGTTGAGCACACTCGCTTCAATCCGTATATACTGTCCAGGTGACGCTTTCTGTACGTCAGAGAATACAACCAAGTCATTTGCTACCAATAACATCTACAGCTTGATCCCAAAAACTCTCTGTGCGACATTTGTCTGGGTCGCAGTCTAAATAGCCACCGTTAACAGGGTGTCAGTCAGTTCTACGATAGTTCCTGCACGTCACGTTCCCAAAAAAACAAAATTTAAAAAAAAATATAAAAAACAAAATATATAAAAAACATAAGTTTTTCTGTTGTTTTAGCTCAGTGATACAAATCCATTTTACTCAGCTGCGTGTAACCTTTCTGTGTGTCACAGTTCAGCACACTCGCTTCAATCCGTATATACTGTCCAGGTGACGCTTTCTGTACGTCAGAGAATACAACCAAGTCATTTGCTACCAATAACATCTACAGCTTGATCCCAAAAACTCTCTGTGCGACATTTGTCTGGGTCGCAGTCTAAATAGCCACCATTAACAGGGTGTCAGTCAGTTCTACGATAGTTCCTGCACGTCACGTTCCCCAAAAAACAAAATTAAAAAAAAATATAAAAAACAAAATATAAAAAAAAAAAATAAGTTTTTCTGTTGTTTTAGCTCAGTGATACAAATCCATTTTACTCAGCTGCTTGTAACCTTTCTGTGTGTCACAGTTCAGCACACTCGCTTCGCTCCGTATAATCTGTCCAGGTGACACTTTCTGTACGTCACTTAATTCTACCAGACTGAACAAGTTTGTGTGTTTCAGTACACCAGGCCCGTTTAATTTTTTTTTTTTATATCATACACTTATATACAAAAAATGTTGAACCCCATGGCTAAGGGTCAAGGACGAGGGCGTGGGCATTCAATTACTGCAGTGGGCAGAGGCCGTGGTCCTGGGCAGGGTGAGACAGTACCTGCTGATGAGGGAGCAGGGGAATTCCGCAGAGCTACACTCCCTAGCTTCATGTCTCAACTTACAGGGACACGTGGTAGAGGACTGTTGAAACCACAACAGTGCGAACAGCTGATCTCGTGGATTGCGGACAATGCTTCAAGTAATTTGTCCACCAGTCAGTCTTCCACGCAGTCCACCCACGTTACCCAAGGGAGCACTCCTATGGCTCCTCCACCTCAACCTCCTTCCCCCCAGTCTGCCCCCTCCCAGAAAAATTTGGAATGCGATCCGGCATACTCTCAGGAACTGTTTTCTGGACCCTTCCCAGAGTCAAAAACCACTTCTCAGATTGCTGCTGACCTCGTTCCCGATGCCCAAGTTTTCCAACTGTCGCAGTCTGTGGGTGATGATGATGATGATGACAATGTTGACTTAGTGGAAGAAGTTTGTAAAGACGTGTCGGACGATGAGGAGACACGGTTGTCAGACAGTGGTGAAGTTGTTGTTAGGGGAGGAATTCCAAGGGGGGAGCAGACTGAGGAATCGGAGGATGATGAGGTGACTGACCCAAGCTGGGTTGATATGCCGAGTGAAGACAGTGCTTCTGAGGCGGAGGCGAGTGCTGCACCAGAACAGGTTGAAAGAGGCAGTGGTGTGGCCAGAGGGAGAAGCAGGGTCAGAGCTGGTGCATCATCAGCAACTGTTTCACGTAGTGAAGCTCCCGTGGCAAGGCCTAGATGTTCGCAAGTCTGGAGGTTCTTTAAAGAAAGTGAGGATGACCGACGGACTGTGGTGTGCAACCTGTGCCACACCAAGGTCAGCAGGGGTGCCACCACTACTAGCCTAACCACCACCAGCATGCGCAGGCATATGAGTGCTAAACACCCCACTCAATGGAACCAAGGCCGTTCACCACCTCCTGCGGGTCACACCACTGCTCCTTCCTCTTTGTCACTCGCTGCCTCTGCTAGTCAACCCCCTGCGTCACTCGCTGCCTCTGCTAGTCAACCCCCTGCCCAGGACCCCGGCACAAGCGCCTCCCGCCGGAAAACCACACCTTCGCCTCCACGATCCTTCACAGTGTCCACCAACGTGTCCCAGCGCAGAGTTCAGCTGTCTTTACAGCAGACACTGGAGCGCAAGAGGAAATACAGTTCCACCCACCCACATGCCCAAGCCCTCGACGTCCACATCTCCAAATTGCTTAGCCTGGAGATTCTGCCCTATAGGCTGGTAGAGACCGAGGCCTTTCGAAATCTCATGGCGGTGGCTGCCCCTCGGTATTCCGTCCCCAGCCGCCACTATTTTTCCCGATGTGCCGTCCCAGCCCTACACCAGCACGTGTCACAGAACATCATCCGTGCCCTGACCAACGCTGTTTCTGAGAAGGTCCACCTAACCACGGACACGTGGACAAGTGCTGCCGGGCAGGGACACTATATCTCACTGACGGCACATTGGGTTAACTTGGTGGAGGCTGGGACCGAGAATGACCCTGGGGCCGCTCATGTACTGCCCTCACCGAGGATTGCGGGGCCTACCTCGGTCACGGTCTCTCAGACGTACTATGCCTCCTCTTCCTCTGACCCCTCCTCCTCCTCCACCGAATTACCATCCGTGGGCACGGCGCCTTCAGTCGGTAGCTCTAGGCGCAGCAGCAGTGCCGTGGGTAAGCGCCAGCAGGCGGTGCTCAAACTGCTGAGCTTAGGTGACAAAAGGCACACCGCCCAAGAGCTGTTACAGGGCATCATGGCGCAGACCGATGTGTGGCTGGCACCGCTGAACCTCAAGCCAGGCATGGTTGTGTGTGACAACGGGCGTTACCTGGTGGCGGCTCTGCAACTTGGCAGACTGACACATGTGCCATGCCTGGCCCACGTGTTCAATCTAATAGTTCAGCGGTTCCTCAAGACATACCCCAATCTGTCTGATTTGCTAACCAAGGTGCGCCGCATCTGTGCGCATTTCCGCAAGTCGACCACAGATGCTACCACTCTCAGGGCAGCACAGCGCCGCCTACAACTGCCCGCTCACCGACTGTTGTGCGACGTGCCCACGAGATGGAATTTCACATTAAACATGTTATCCAGAGTTTACCAGCAGCGCAGAGCGATTGTAGACTGCCAGATGTCATCTTCCACCAGAACTGGTAGTCAGGTCTCTCAGATTCCTCAAGTCTACAATGAGGAGTGGACGTGGATGTCTGATATCTGCCAGGTGTTGAGCAACTTTGAGGAGTCAACACAGATGGTCAGCGGCGATGCCGCCATTATCAGCCTCACCATCCCGCTGCTTTGCCTGTTGAAAAACTCACTGCTCAGCATCAAGTTGGATGCTTTGCGCTTGTCACAAGAGACGGTGGAGGAAGATATGTCACTTGATAGCCAGAGCACCCTCCGGTCTGTTTCTCAGCGCGTATCGGAGGAGGGGGATGAAGATGAGGAGGAAGAGGAGGATAATGTCAGCGAGACAGTAGAGGGTACCAGTGCTCAGTCCTTAACTCTTGAGCGTGTATGGGCTGAAGAGGAGGACTTGGAGGAGGAGGAGGAGGAGGAGGAAATGGAGAGTCAGGCCAGTGAGGAGAGGGAATTCTTGCGTGTTGGGACTCTGGCGCACATGGCAGACTTCATGTTAGGCTGCCTATCCCGTGACCCTCGCGTTAGAAGAATCTTTTCAAACACGGATTACTGGGTGTTCACTCTCCTGGACCCACGGTACAAGCAGAGGCATCCATGCATGCTGCCCCTGCTGTTTCCTGTCCATTTCCGTGGTGTTTCCATCATTTTCTGAGGTTTCCAGGTTTTCACCCAGCCTTCCCTAGGCAGAGCCTTGGTCCCCCGCAAAAATGCTCGAGTCTCCCATTGACTTCAATGGGGTTCGTTATTCGAAACGAGCACCCGAGCATCGGGAAAAGTTCGACTCGAATAACGAGCACCCGGGCATTTTAGTGCTCGCTCATCTATAATCACAACATTAGCCCTGATTCTAGGTCATAGGGAGTTTGTATAGAACTATATAGTGTCTCTCATACTAGTTTAAACTCCTTTGTAATTATAGATGGCCGATACATTTTACTTACATTTAAGATACAATTTGCCACATTCATTATTTAAAATTGCAATCCCCCCCCCCCCCCCCCGACCAGGGTCAGCTCGCTTTGTATCAATCCTGTTTTAACTTCTCACTCAGAATTTACATAATAATTTACATACATACACTGACCAATAATTTACATTCCCTCCAGCAGATGAATATCCTGCATGTTTTACATCACAAGGTACAAATTATACATTTTTCTCTACTCCGTATAAATCCTTAGTCGCCATGTTTTGGCTTAACAACCAGCTGCTTCTATAGGTAATATAATATTTTCAGGCTGGAGATTAGTGAAATTCTTGAAATTCATCTTGTATCCAATTTCTCAAATTTTTATAAAAGATTTGATTCATGGCAGAATTGATTCTACCTGAATCAATAGTGCTCTAATTAGCTTGAATTGCTATATGACAATCTGAGGTCTTCTAGGATCCAGGTCTTTTTATATTTTCTCATTCTCTTTTCTTTTTAATTATGAATTTTTGCTCTCCCCCACCCCCTTTAAGCTCTTAAATGCAATGACAGCAATAGCAAATAATGTCAGCAGCACTAACATACAGATGCATATAGATAAAGAATCAGTGGATCACCTATGGGAAGAACAGGTGTTCTGATTGACTGCTAGATATCAATGTTAGTGTAAATAATCTCTATAGCATACAGCCAACACTATCATTCTTCGGCAAAATACAATGGATAATATTTGGCATAAGTAAACCATTTATTATAGATAAATATTTTTGTATATTAAGAAACAGTTCAATAACAAATGTAAATAAAAATACAGTTAATCCATCTAATCCCATCTAATTCATAAATAGATAAATGATTAATAATGCACAATTCACTTGTATTGTTTGCGGGGCCCTCACAATTGTTGTTATATGTTGTATGCCAATCAATCGATTGTATTAAACTGCAATAAAAAAATGTTAAAAAAATGTAAATCTAATATATAAAGCTGAGTGTATGTATGTGTGTATGTATGTATGTCCGCTAAAGGAATCCGCACCGTCGCAGCTACAATCAAAAAATCAGATGTCCGGGAAGGCTTTAGAGCGGGTCTCAGCTCTCCAGGATGTACCGTTCCTGAGATATTCCCAAAAAATGCATTAGACAATAGAAGCTTGGTCACATGACCCTTATCAGCCAATAGAAGCTCGCAGGCAGTTAGTCTCCACACACCAGGTTTCCATAACAACCCAGCCATTTTCCTTCATTTCTGTAGGTCTGCTTTAAAGGGGCAGATCGCTGTGGATGACACTGTTAAAGGGGTATTCCGGTTACCATAAATATACCTTATGTTTTAGACTAACTTATCATTAATCATTACCTAATATAATGTAAATTTCACATATTTACCGTTCAGTAGTAACAAAAGATGCTTTCTTCCACTGTTACCCACTGTGTTTCCTCATAAATGACCATGGCATCGACCTGTAATTCAGGCAACCCTAAAAAGAAGGACTCAAAAGCCCCACCCTGAGGTCCAGCTAAGACACGCCCCGACTCAGTCAGGCCACGATTGAAAAAATGAAGGTAAAAATCAACTTCTGTCAGCTGCAGGGGAGGGAGGAAGTGTGACTTTCTCCCTGCAGCTCATGCTCAGACTGCACAGTGCTGCTGTCTGAGAGTGAGCTGTTTAAAAGGACATCCCTGTCCTCTGTCCAGGTCCCATGCTGGACGGAGAACAAGGAGTCAGAAAGCCAGACTGTCCAGCCTAAAACCGGACCTCCCTAGGAACAGGCTGATGTTAGGGTGGCCTGACATCCGGTTTTAGGCTGGACAGTCCGGTTTTCTGGCTCCCTGTCCTCTGTCCGGCACAGTGCCTGGACAGACGCAGGGATGTTTACCCTTTCAGTAGCTCACGCTCAGACAGCTTCTCTTCTGTGTATTCACTGAGTCAGGGGGTGTTGCCTCATGTTTAGGGGTGTGGCTTCATGGGGACCAGGGGCGTGGCTTTACGTTTGGTGGCATAGCTGGTGAGGTCTGGCTCTCTGGGGTGAAGACAGTGGCCACCCTAGCTGCTGTAGAGGTCACTCTCGATATCTTTTAACAACACACACACAAACATTAAAGGGGTTGTCCAAGTTATGAAAAAAAATATGGCACTGTAAATCTGAGGGGAAGCAATATATAACTAATCTAAGCAAGTTTTAGGCAAAAAAAATCTATATTTCCTCATTTCCCTGGTTCTCTTCTGGTCCTTTGTTTACATGCAGTAATAACAATCTCTGCCCCTCCCCCTCTCTGCAAAGGGAGTGAATACAAGTGCTGAGCGACATGTCTGCCTGCTGGGATACTCAGCAGCATGTTGTATGTGTAGGACTACAAGTCCCAGCTGTACAATGACACTGCTGATATACAGTATACACAGGAACTTCCCCCTACCTTTCTGCTCTGCAGAATTCCTTTGTCAGCTCATGTGTCCAGCATTTCTCTCCTCACTGCCTGCATTTACTGTAGTAAAGTCTTCAGGCCTGTGCTGGCTAAAGGGGTTAATGTTTTATCTGAAAAAATCCAGGGAGAAGGAGACACAGAGCAGCCAGCTCAGCTAGTGCATGGGGGGCGTGGCCAGCACAGTGACATCTCGTGTACAGACTGTTATCTGCTTGGTGCACAATTACAAGATTAGCAGGGAGGCAAGCTGACATCACAGGTCATGTAACCCTGACTGAAATCTGAGAAAGGAGCAGCTTTGGAAACACAAAGTGCATTTAAAAGCTGTTATATTTGACTAGTTAGAAACATACAAAGAACAAAAAAAATAACTTGGACAACACCTTTAAAGGGGCACTATCGCTAAAAAATAAAAAAAACATATGTTATAAAACATTAAAAATAGTTTTTATATGTATAATTAATAGAGATGAGCGAGTAGTGTTCGATCGAGCCGGTATTCGATCGAATACTACGCTATTCGGCATACTCGATTTCGATCGAGTATAACGGCGATGGCGCACTTAGAATTCGTTTCCCCTCCCACCTTCCCTGGCGCTCTTTTTCCACCAATCACCATGCAGGGGGGGTATGACAGGCCCGCGGAGTACGCTGGCAGCGCGAAAACGGCGTCTACATGGATTGGCTGGAAAAACCATGTGACCTCGAATCATAAAAACTCAGCTCTTCCTGCTCGTTCGCATATGCTGCGTGAACTTAGTCAGGGACAGAGGCTGGAGAAGGGAGAGATAGGTTTTAGCTGTTGGACAGGCAGGAGCGTGATTAAAAGCCCTTATCAGGGCTACTATAGTGCAGTACAGTGATAGCTTTACTACCATATACACTCTGCAGAGAACGGCTGCTGTATTCAGGGATAGCTGCTGGAGTAGGGACAGAGAGAGGCATTAATGGTGTATTAGGTGCTCTGCTACATACCAAACTATATTTGGCACTACTGTTCTGCGTTCTTTTTGGCTGCAAAACCCTGTTATATACCTAGTGTGTATATGCACCATCTGATCTTCTGGCAGTATACGGCTGTGTACATTTTTTTTTTTAAATACAGTTTCTTTGGCTCTAGTGTTCTGGGTTCTGTGTGCCGGCAATACCCTTTTTGTATACCAGGTGTAAATACCCACCGTCTGACCTGTTAGTACACGGCTGTGTACCTAGAAATATAAAAAAAAAGGCCTTTTATTTGGCACCTGTACTGTGCGTTCTGCGTGCCTGCAAAAATCTTGTATATACGTGGTGTTAATACACACCGTCTGACCTGTTAGTACACGGCTGTGTACCTAGAAATATAAAAAAAAAGGCATTTTATTTGGCACCTGTACTGTGCGTTCTGCGTGCTTGCAAAAATCTTGTATATACGTGGTGTTAATACACACCGTCTGACCTGTTAGTACACGGCTGTGTACCTAGAAATATTAAAAAAAAGGCCTTTTATTTGGCACCTGTACTGTGCGTTCTGCGTGCCTGCAAAAATCTTGTATATACGTGGTGTTAATACACACCGTCTGACCTGTTAGTACAAGGCTGTGTACCTAGAAATATATAAAAAAAAGGCATTTTATTTGGCACCTGTACTGTGCGTTCTGCGTGCCTGCAAAAATCTTGTATATACGTGGTGTTAATACACACCTTCTGACCTGTTAGTACACGGCTGTGTACCTAGAAATATTTAAAAAAAAGGCCTTTTATTTGGCACCTGTACTGTGCGTTCTGCGTGCTTGCAAAATTATTTTATATACGTGGTGTTAATACACACCGTCTGACCTGTTAGTACACGGCTGTGTACCTAGAAATATAAAAAAAAGGCATTTTATTTGGCACCTGTACTGTGCGTTCTGCGTGCCTGCAAAAATCTTGTATATACGTGGTGTTAATACACACCGTCTGACCTGTTAGTACACGGCTGTGTACCTAGAAATATTAAAAAAAAGGCATTTTATTTGGCACCTGTACTGTGCGTTCTGCGTGCTTGCAAAATTATTTTATATACGTGGTGTTAATACACACCGTCTGACCTGTTAGTACACGGCTGTGTACCTAAGAAATATTTAAAAAAGGCATTTTATTTGGCACCTGTACTGTGCGTTCTGCGTGCCTGCAAAAATCTTGTATATACGTGGTG
>ONZH01026561.1:0-20766 GCA_900303285.1 Rhinella marina | reverse complement strand
CCCAAGATCGTGTAGCCTACTGAATCAGGCTGAGGGACCATTTAAAGGCGTAGGAAACCTTTGTAAAACCTTGTTTTGTGTTGATTAGCTAATTAGAGAGTAACACCAGGAGTCTACAAGACTGGACTTTTTCACAATATTCTAATTTTCTGAGATCCTGACTTTGGGGTTTTCATTAGCTGTGAGCCAGAATTATCAACATTAAAACAAATAAAGGCCTAAAATAGATCACTCTGTGTAATGAATCTATAGAATATATGACTTTCACGTTTTGAATTGAATTACTGGAATAAATTAACTTTTCGATTATATTCTAAGTTTCTAGCAGAAGGACCCGGCTTCTCCCGGGTATATTTCATTTAATGTTTGTGTGTGTGTTGTCAAAAGATATCGAGAGTGACCTCTCCCGCCTCCTTAACAGTGACCTTCACAGACCTCACCCCTTAAAAATTACCTCTCCCCTACAGTGCCCCGTCTCCTTAAAATGGGACCTCCACAGCAGCCCACCCCCTTAACTTTGACCTTCACAGCAGCCTGCCCCTTTAACAGTGAGTTCAACAGCACCTCACCCCCTTGACAGTGACCTCCACAGGGGCCCGCCCCCTTAACATTGACCTCTACAGCATCCACCCCTTAACACTGACCATAGGTTACAGTCCCTTAACTGACTTCCACCATTCCTGGCCCCCTTAACAGAGACCTCCACAGCAACTGCCCCATTAACAGTGACTGTCACAGTACTCCGCTCCCTTAACAAGGGACCTCACAGTACCCCACTGCCCCTTTAATAGTGGCCTCCACAGTCCCCTCCTCCCTTAACAGTGACCTCCACAGTGCTACCCCTTTAACAGTGACCTCCACAGCAGCCTACCTCCTTAACAGTAACATCCACAGCACCCTCCCCTTTAACTGTGACCTCCACAGCAGCTAAGGTGGCCACTGGCTTCACCCCAGAAAGCCGGACCTCACCGTACATGCCCCCAAACATGAAGCCATGCCCCTGGTTCCTATGAAGCCACACCCCTAATCATGAAGCCACGACCCCAGCACCATAAAGACACAGAGAAGAAGAAGTAGTCCCTGAACTGAAGGTGAGCTAGGGAGAGCCTGGTGCTTCTCTCCCCCTCAGCCAGCCACAGGGAGCCATGTCTGTAGGCTCTAGTGACTGACTGGGGGTGAGAGAAGCCTCAGTCAGTTTCCGCAGCTCACGATCAGACAGCACAATGCTGCTGTCTGAGTGTGAGCTCCTGAAAGGGTCGACATCCCTGCGTCTGTCCAGGCACTGAGCCGGATGGAGGCCAGGGAGCCAGAAAACAGGACTGTCCAGCTTAAAACCGGACATCTGGCCACCCTAACATTAGCCTGCCCCTAGGGTGGCCAGTGGTCCAGTTTTAGGCTGGACAGTCCGGCTTTTAGACTCCCTGTCCTCCATCCGGCCCAGGGCCTGAATGGTAACAGGGATGTCTTTTTGAACGGCTCACTCTCAGACAGCAGCACTGTGCAGTCTGAGCATGAGCTGCAGGGAGAAAGTCACCCTCCCCCCACCTCTGCAGCTGACAGAAGTTGATTTTTACCTTCATTTTTTCAATCCCCGTCAGCTATGGAGTGGGAGGGGTGTGACCTGACCAGGGGCATGGCTTCGCAGGACTTGGAGGCGGGGCTTTTGAGGGTGACCTGAATTACAGATCGATGCCAAGGTAATTTATGAGGAAACATAGTGGGTAGCAGTGGAAGAAAACATCTTTTATTACTACTGAATGGTAAATATGTGAAATTTACATTATATGAGGTAATGATTGATGATGAATTAGTCTAAACATAAGTTGTATTTATAGTTACCGGAATATCCAATTTACAGTGTCATCCACAGCGCTCTGCCCCTTTAAAGCAGACCTACAGCAGTGAAGAAATATGGCTGGGTTGTTATGGTAACCTGTTGTAAAACTGTGTGTGTGTGGAGAGTAAGGGCCTGAGAGCTTCTATTGGCTGATTGTAGCTGCCACGATGCAGATTCCTTTAGCGGATATATACACACACACACACATACATACATACACACATCTTTATATATTAGATTGAGATGCACTAGTAAATATACAGAGCTAGAACCAAGAATTATACTGATGGGAATTACTTTTTACAGCCACTACTCGACTACTGCTATGCTCCCTGCATATAGCGTTATTATCTGCTGTGCCCTCTGTATATACTGTCTCTTTCCTGCTGTTCATCCGGTATACAGTACCCCTGCCTGCTGTGCCCTGTATATAGTGCTTCTCTCCTACTTTGTTCCTGTATACAGTACACACACTCATACTCACCTGTCCCCGGTCCCACAACATAATATCATCCAGTTGCCTGGGCTCTTCTGGCCATGTCTGCTTCTGCAGAATGTCACAGGTGACATAATGATGTCATACCACCTTCTATATCACAAAAAAGTCCAGAAGATTGGCCCAAAAGCCGAGTGACTCCTGTCAAAACTGGAAGAATTGGTGAATGAAGAATAGATTAAGCCAATATGTATTTCTCTACCATTCCAAAAGCCAGATCCTGGTAATACAGCAAGGAAAAATAATGACTGGGCATCTTCTGGAACCCATTATAGGACATTCCTATCTAAGACATGTGTATAAGATCCACAGGACGACCTGATGAGGCTGGAGCTAGCTGATGTCACCTGTGGCTGGTTGATGTCATCTGTGCCTGAGAGCTCTTTCCCCGTCCAGTTTTAAGAAGCTGTTCTACAGTAAAGGTGTTGGGGTGTCCATTTACACTACTTTTTATTACTAGATGGTGCCTGTAACGTTTTTGACTCTGAGACACTTGTTTCAAGGCATCTCCAGACAGTTCTATGTTGTTTTTGTTTTGCAAAAAATAGCAATAAATGTGTACAACACGTATTTTATAGAGATGAGCGAGCATGCTCGTTCGAGTATTATGGTACTCGTAAGTGCTCGCTGCTCGGACGAGTATCTCGCCATGCTCGAGGAAATGGCATCTCCCGCATTTTGGATTTTTGGCGCCTATAAACTCAGCCAATCACAAGCCAGGAGACTCTGCGGTACACCCAGCATCACGTGGGGCCCTTACATGTCGATAGCAGGGGTTGGCTGGCCTGATCAGGTGACCCTGGAATATACTAGTGATTGGCCGCGGTGCTCGGCTCAGATGCCGTCTGGATGTCGTTAGGGACAGATCTGCTGCCTTTCAGGGACAGTGTTAGGGCCTGCATTTAGTTCTCTGTTAGGCAGGAATCACCCACAAAGAACCCAACAGCCCTTCTAAGGGCTAGAAGACATTTTTTTTTGTCTCCTGGCTGGGCTGGCTGGCTGGCACTAGTAGAGCAGCTATCGCCATATATAACACTTTTTTTTTTATTGTTTTAACTCAGTGATACAAATCCATTTCATACAGCAATGTGGAACCATTCTGTGTGTCACAGTTCAGCTGTCCAGTCACCACAAACCACAATCCGTATTTTCTGTCCAGATGACCCATACTGTATGTCACGTAATCAAATACGGTCTTTTGCTTTCACTGATACAGCTATATTACAAAAATCTCTGTGTGACATTTGTCTGGGTTGCAGTCAAAATAGCCACAGTCAGCAGGGGCTGAGTTTGCTCTCTGATAGTTTCTGCACGTCATGTTAAAAAAAAAAATACAAAAAAAAATAAAAATAAAAAAAAGTTTTTTTTGTTGTTTTATCTCAGTGATACAAATCCATTTCATACAGCTGTGTGGAACCATTCTGTGTGTCACAGTTCAGCTGTCCAGTCACCACAAACCACAATCCGTATTTTCTGTCCAGGTGACCCATTCTGTACGTCACGTAATTAAAAAAGGTCTTTTGCTCTCACTGATACAGCTACATTACAAAAATCTCTGTGCAACATTTGTCTGGGTTGCACTTAAGCAGACCAAGTCTGCCTAATCTAATAGTTTCCGTGTAATTGCTCCATACTGCACGGTACGTAATAACATATTTAATTTTGATCTAACTTATCCACCTATATATTTACTTGTTCAGATTGAACAAGTTTGTGGGTTTCAGTACACCAGGCCCATTTATTTATTTTTTTTTTATATATATATAATATACTTATATACAGAAAATGTTGAACCCCAGGGCTAAGGGTCGAGGACGAGGGCGTGGGCATTCAATTACTGCAGGGGGCAGAGGCCGTGGTCCTGGGCAGGGTGAGACAGTACCTGCTGATGAGGGAGCAGGGGAACGCCGCAGATCTACACTCCCTAGCTTCATATCTCAACTTACAGGGACACGTGGTAGAGGACTGTTGAAACCACAACAGTGCGAACAGCTGATGTCGTGGATTGCAGACAATGCTTCAAGTAATTTGTCCACCAGTCAGTCTTCCACGCAGTCCACCCACGTTACCCAAGGGAGCACTCCTCTGGCTCCTCCACCTCAACCTCCTTCCCCCCAGTCTGCTCCCTCCCAGGAAAATTTGGAATGCGATCCAGCATACTCTGAGGAACTGTTTTCTGGACCCTTCCCAGAGTCACAAACCACTTCCCAGGTTGCTGCTGACCTCTTTCCCGATGCCCAAGTTTTCCAACTGTCGCAGTCTGTGGGTGATGATGATGATGACAATGTTGACATAGTGGAAGAAGTTTGTAAAGAGGTGTCGGACGATGAGGAGACACGGTTGTCAGACAGTGGTGAAGTTGTTGTCGGAGCAGGAAGTCCGAGGGGGGAGCAGACTGAGGAATCGGAGGATGACGAGGTGACTGACCCAAGCTGGGTTGATAAGCCGAGTTAAGACAGTGCTTCTGAGGCGGAGGCGAGTGCTGCACCAGAACAGGTTGGAAGAGGCAGTGGTGTGGCCAGAGGGAGAAGCAGGGCCAGAGCTGGTGCATCAACAGCAACTGTTTCACATAGTGAAGCTCCCGTGGCGAGGCCTAGATGTTCGCAAGTCTGGAGGTTCTTTAAAGAAAGTGAGGATGACCAACGGACTGTGGTGTGCAACCTGTGCCACACCAGGATCAGCAGGGGTGCCACTACTACTAGCCTAACCACCACCAGCATGCGCAGGCATATGAGTGCTAAACACCCCACTCAATGGAACCAAGGTGCGCCGCATCTGTGCGCATTTCCGCAAGTCGACCACAGATGCTGCCACTCTCAGGACAGCTCAGCGCCGCCTACAACTGCCCGCTCACCGACTGTTGTGCGACGTGCCCACGAGATGGAATTCGACATTAAACATGTTATCCAGAGTTTACCAGCAGCGCAGAGCGATTGTAGACTGCCAGATGTCAACTTCCACCAGAACTGGTAGTCAGGTCACTAAGATTCCTCAAGTCTACAATGAGGAGTGGACGTGGATGTCTGATATCTGCCAGGTGTTGAGCAACTTTGAGGAGTCAAGATGGTCAGCGGCGATGCAGCCATTATCAGCCTCACCATCCCGCTGCTTTGCCTGTTGAAAAACTCACTGCTCAGCATGAAGTCGGATGCTTTGCGCTTGTCACAAGAGATGGTGGAGGAAGATACATCGCTTGAGCTTGAGCAGAGCACCCTCCGGTCTGTTTCTCAGCGCGTATCGGAGGAGGGGGATGAGGATGAGGAGGAAGAGGAGGAGAATGTCTGCGAGACAGTAGAGGGTACCAGTGCTCAGTCCTTAACTCTTGAGCGTGTATGGGCTGAAGAGGAGGACTTGGAGGAGGAGGAGGAAATGGAGAGTCAGGCCTGTGAGGAGAGGGAATTCTTGCGTGTTGGGACTCTGGCGCACATGGCAGACTTCATGTTAGGCTGCCTATCCCGTGACCCTCGTGTTAGAAGAATTTTTTCAAACACCGATTACTGGGTGTTCACTCTCCTGGAGTATGAGAGTGAATCAATATCAACAGGCCCTGGTGCACAAGGTGAAACAATCCTTCCCATCTGACGCCGCTAGCGGCAGAGGGCACGGTTCCATGGGCCAAGTAGCGGGGGAGAGGAGGCGAGCAGGCAGCTTGTCCAGCACTGGCAGGGGAACGCTCTCCAAGACCTTTGCCAGTTTTATGTCACCCCAGCAAGACGCTGTCACCTGTCCCCAGTCTAGGCAGAGTAGGGGGGAGCTGTACAGAAAGATGGTGAGGGAGTACCTAGATGACCATACCAACGTCCGGACCGATCACTCTGCTCCATACAACTACTGGGTTTCAAAGCTGGACACGTGGCCTGAACTGGCGCTGTACGCCTTGGAGGTGCTGCCCTTCCCTGCCGCTAGCGTGCTGTCAGAGCAGGTATTCAGTGCAGCTGGTGGCGTCATCACCAATAAGCGTACACGCCTGTCAACTGACAGCGCTGACAGGCTGACGCTTATTAAAATGAACAAAGCCTGGATTTCACCGGAATTCAAATCTCCTCTGGGGGCAAACAGCTAAAGATTAACATTACTTATGTATCCGATTCCTCTTCTCTACTCCTCCTACTCCTCCTCCTCCTTGTCGTCTTTGTCTAACGCTGAACCAAAAAACGCAATTTTTTAGAGGTCCAACTGGCACTCTTTTACCACAGAGGTCCACCTATAGGCCCTCTCTCTAAACAATTTTTCCGGAGGTCCACCTACAGGCCCTCTCTCTAAACAATTTTTCCAGAGGTCCACCTACAGGCCCTCTCTACAAACAATTTTTCCGGAGGTCCACCTACAGGCCCTCTCTCTAAACAATTTTTCTTTGCACCTAGTTGGGTGCTTCCCTAACATGTGATGGGCATGTGCCTCGCCTTTCTTGGTCTGGGTGAGCACAATTGCCATGAGGGTAACCACCAGGCTGTTGCAGGAGAATTTGGGGTAATGGTGGGATTAGGCAGCCTCAGAGGCATCCATGCATGCTGCCCCTGCTGTTTCCTATCCATTTCCGTGGTGTTTCCATCATTTTCTGAGGTTTCCAGGTTTTCACCCAGCCTTCCCTAGGCAGAGCCTTGGTCCCCTGCAAAAAATGCTCAAGTCTCCCATTGACTTCAATGGGGTTCGTTACTCGAAACGAGCACCCGAGCATCGGGAAAAGTTTGTCTCGAATAACGAGCACCCGAGCATTTTAGTGCTCGCTCATCTCTAGTATTTTACAATACAGAGGATATTTTAAATATGAATCACAGAGAATTAAAGCGGTGCTAAACTGAAAAAAAAAAAAAAAAAAAACTTTATTAGGTATAATCACATTAAAAGGGTGTAATCTCAAAGTGAACAAATGGTTAAGTGTGATACCGGCCAACAGATTGTCATGTTCGCCTCAATAGTGTATTAAACACACCGCTATGGGCCCCAAAATGTGGTTGACAGAAAATGTGGCTAAAAAAGAAGGTATCACAAATGTAAACGCATTGGCCCGATCAGAAACCTGTGCTTCTCAAATAAGTCACAGAGATCGGGACAAGCATTAAAACTGAGGCAAGGCTGGGGTGAAGGAATGCTCAAGTATTGGGAGGATGGAGTGCATAGACGCGCCAGTATGCACCTCCATACAATTTCCAAGAGGAAATTCAGAGGTTCCTACACTAATCCCCAGCTCATTCACTAGCCACAGGACGGGAGCCAAGAGTGCAACTGATAAATGTTAAACCCTGCCTAACAATATGGTGTGCGTACTAAGGCTCGACGCGTTTCGTGGACCTCATCAGGAGCCAGGTATAATGCACCATATCGCATAACAACAATTAAGAGCAGGACGCTGCACACGCTGTGCTGCACGTGTCAGCAGCGTTATCGGCACTAGGACGGCCGCGAGGCGCCGGCCGTAAGCGCATCTATTTACGTAATTCAAAAAAACCCCGCCTAACGAGGGAAGAGCCAGTGGGGCCGAGGCGCCGGGTGAACGGGCGTGCCAAAGGCCACGCCCCCCGCACGTCACTCGGTCTCAACAAGGAGCGCTATGGTCTTCTCTCAAGCGGTGATACATTGTCACCATTGGAGGGGAATAATTAACGGCGGATACATATTAATCGTAGCAGGAGGGTAAATAGAAGGAGCAATGAGGTGTAAAGGCTGTGGATTATATCCATACCCATATTCTAGATGTTGATGACAAACAGCAAATTTGCTACATTATATGAAAATGATAGCATTTAATCAGGACCAGTACATACATAGTTTGTGAGGTCACACACCAGATATATGCATAGTGTTTATTACGTAAGTACACGCATAATTGGTGAGATCCCACATCAGGTATATACATAATGTTTGTTAAATAAGATGGGGTATTAAAGAAAACATACGTATGAAATGTGATCATTTAATCCGTGGGGCCGCACAGTGCCCAAACGGAAAGTCCATTGGGCTTCCTTCTGAAGAAGGCGTTTGTCCAAATCACCGCCCCGACTCGATGGCTTAATAGCTTCAATGCCCTGAAACCTAATATGACCTTCCGCACCATCATGTTGTTCCATGACCAGAGGCGTAGCAATAGGGGAAGCAGGGGAAGCAGCTGCTTTGGGGCCCAGACCCACAAGGGGCCCCCTCAGGAGGGAGACTAAAAGATTTTATTGTCAGGCCCCCCTCAACAGTATTATACAATGACATTATATACAGTGACACTATAGAAAGCGGATGGAGCGGCTGTCAGGCCTTGTCTGGGAGAGCTCAATCTTGACTAGCCACAAGAGTGAGGGTTGCATGTGAGTTCGGGGTTGCGAGGAAGTTTCTGGGGGGCCCCATTCAAAAATTTGCTGTGGGGCCCAGTTAGTTGTAGTTACGCCACTGTCCATGACATGACATGCAATGGACGTATCTGATCCACTGCGTATGTCGTTAAGGTGCTCACCAATCCGTCTGCGGAATTCACGCAGGGTTTTGCCCACATATTGGGCCCCACAGTCACAAGTTGCCAGATAGACCAAACCAGTGGATTTACAGTTGATAAATGTCCTAATGGTGTATTGGCGAGATGTGTGAGTGCTTCTAAATGTATTGCCTGTTATGATGGAACCACAGGCAATACATTTCCCACAGCGGAAGGTGCCTTTCAGGGGATGACTTAGCCAATGAGATATTTGGACGGATGGAGCATAGAGACTGTGGACCAATCGATCACGAATGTTCCTGCCTCTACGAAAAGCGATGGCGGGATAATTCCCCACTAATTGTCCCACATCCGGGTCTGCTTGTAATATCCCCCAATATGTAGTCAGGATCTCCCTAACCGGGCCGGATGCATCATCAAAATTTGCGATGATGCGGATAGTATCGGAGTCCTGTGATCTCCCTTTGGGGGTGAGCAGTGATCTCCTATCAGCCCCCAACGCATGTTGGTATGATTGTTGTAGGACAGAAGGGGGATATCCACGTTGCTGGAACCGCATTTTGAGGTCATCAGCCGCACGGCGAAAGTCCCCAAGGTCACTGCAGTTGCGTCGTGCCCTGAGGTACTGTCCCCTGGGTATCCCACGTCTAAGGGATATTGGGTGATGACTACGCCAACCCAGGAGACTGTTAGTGGCTGTCTTCTTACGGAACAGCCAAGTGCCAATGCTGCCGTCAGTATTCTTGTAAATCGTGAGGTCTAGGAAGTTGATCCTGGTAGGATGGATTTCGTATGTAAAAGATAAACCCCAATCATTCCTGTTAAGAATGTTAACAAAGTTGGAAAATGATTCTGGGCTGCCCTTCCAAAAAATGAAAATATCATCGATATATCTAAGCCAATATAATATCAATGATGACCAGTCTCTCATGCCCTCACCAAAGACCACCTCCCTTTCCCATCCGCCTAGGTATAAATTGGCGTACGGGGGGGCACATGGCTCCCCATGGCCACGCCCCGTTTTTGATGGTACATTTTTTTATTAAATAGGAAGGTATTGTGCTCCAAAATAAATCTTAATAGTTGGAGCACAAAATCATTATGTGGCCAGAGGTGAGTACCCCGTTCCCTTTTAATGTGATTATACCTAATAAAGTTTTTTTTTTTTTTTTTTTTTTTGTTTTCAGTTTAGCACCGCTTTAATTCTCTGTGATTCATATACAAATAGCGGAGCATACCTTTACTTATTTGCATCATCTGTGAGCCCGATATTTTAAATATGAATAAAAACACCTAAAATACTAGTCTGAAATCTGTGTTAGGGCATCGCCAGACAGTTCAAGGGTTTTTTTTTTTACAAGTGTGCAACACATATTTTACAATACAGAGGGTTTAAGTATTTAACATGGCATCTCCAGACAGTTTAAAGTTGCTTTTGTTTTTTGTTTTTTAGTGAGGAGAAGGGGATAGCAATTCAAGTGTACCAAATTTGTTGAACAATTTTACAATCCAAAGGATAGCGTTTTAAAGGGGTTTTATAGGAGTTTTATACTGATCTGTATCTGATTGAAAGGGGTCCGACACCTAGGACCCCCTCGATCAACTGTTTGAGAAGAGATTGGCGCCACGTCTTTCTTTCAGCAAAGCAAGCACAGCTAGCACATTGTATAGCAGCTGTGCTTGGTATCACAGCTCAGCCCCATTCACTTCATTGGAGTTGATCTGCACCTAGGCCATGTCAAATAGCCTAGGGAAAGCTAAGAGAAGGCTGAGTTGCTGCTGTGAGTGCCACTGCCTTCTCAAACCTCCAACACTCAGGACCCCCACCAATCAAATACTGATGACCTATCCAGAGGATAGGTCATTAATAAAAAAAACCTTTAATTCTCAGTAAAAACACCATAAATAGTAGACTGAACTGTTTACCAGGACATCTACAGACAGTTCATTTTTTATTTTTTTTGGGAGGGGAGGGGGAATAGCAATACAAGTGTATAACATGTGTTTTACAAACCAAAGGGTAATGTTATAAAATCTCAGTGAAAACAATGTACAAAGTAGTCTATTTTTTTTTTTTTTTGGGGGGGAGGGGGGTGTCGGGATTGGAATAGCAGTACAAGTGACAACATGTGTCTTAGGGTAGCGTTTTAAATCTCTGAGTGAAAACACCTAAAATAGTAGTCTGAAATCTGACAGGGCATCTCCAGACAGTTCAATTGTTGGTGTTAGAGATGAGTGAAGTTATGAAAACTTCTATTTGGCCGCTTCGCCAAAGTTCACAAAGAAAGTTGCTTGGGAACGAAGTAAAGCACATTCCTTTGTATATAGCTGAGGCAATGACAGGGAACGGAGATGGCGCCGCTCCCCGTCATTGAACTCCTCAGATGCAACATTCATCGCTGAATGTGACATCTGAGATTAAGGCTTCATTCACACGTCCATATGTGTTTTCCGTTCCGTATATTGCGGATCCGCAAAAAAAATGGATGACGTTCCGTATGTCATCCACGTTTCAGTTTTTTTTTGCGGATCCATTGTAACAATGCCTATCCTTGTCAGCAAAACGGACAAGAATAGGACATGTTCTATCTTTTTTGCGGAACGGAAATACGGACATACGGAAATGGAAGTACCTTCGTTTTTTTTTGCGGACCCATTGAAATGAATGGTTCCGCATACGGTTCGCAAAAAAAAAAACGGAATGGACACGGAAACAAAATACGGTCGTGTGAATGAAGCCTAACATTGAGGTCTTTCTGGGGTTAATCCGGTTAAGAAAAAATACTCACCTTAGGCTAGTTTCACACGAACGTTGTGTTTTGCGGTCCGCAAAAAAAAAAACGGATGTCGTCATCGTATGGCAAAGCCTATCTTTGGCCGCAAAACGGACAAGAATAGGACGTGTTCTATTTTTTTTTTGCGGGATACGGAATGAGGACAGCACATAGTGTGCTGTCAGTATTTTTTGCGGACCCATAGAAATGAATGAGTCTGCATCCTATCCGCAAATTCGGGATCGGAGCCTGCAAAAATACTGTTGTGTGAAAGAGGCCTTATTTATTTGATCGTGTAGAGGCCACCACGGCCATCTTGATTGAAATCTCACACGGCCGGTGTCATACATCATCACAGCATGTGAGATTTTGCGAGGTATCTTCAACCAATAAGGCCGCAGCGGCCTCTTCACATGAAAATGGATGAGATGAGTATTTTTTTTTTAACCAACATTTTAGGAAAAATTGATTTGTTACCACGAAACGTGAGAAAATTCGGCTGTACAGTGAATTGAATTCCACTTTGGATATTTCAATTCGCTCAAACACTACATATTTGGTGTGGGAGAAGGGATAATCTCATAGCAGATTGACAACTTATTTTACACTAGAGAAAGCTTTTTTCAGAATCTGTTAGTGGCAGCGATACTGCGTTATTTCTAAAGTAAATTGTCAGTAGCAGTGTCTTCAGGGCCTTTGTAGAAAGGAAAGGACATTTCATTCAACCTCTTTGTCTTATCGTTCCAGAAAACAGACTTGTAAACTGTTCCATACTTTCTGTGACTGAGAACATTAGGCTAAATGTCTAGAATACAGAAGGGTTCCAAATGAAAGACCCAGGGCCAGGCCTTGTCCTCCCAGAACAACACAATAAATGCCTTAAAGAATATTTCAAAGGGGCACGCATAATTATAATAGATTACCTACAAGACTGTTCCCCCAAAAGGGAACAACAAATATGTCCACACAATAAATAAGAAAAATATTAAATTTATTTTATGAAACAAAAAAAACATACAAACAATACATAGAGGATAGCCACACATGTGTATCAATGACCCTCAATGCTGTGTGAAAACCATAAGTCCCCCAATCACCTCTACCCCCGAAAAAGATATTATAGATATATAGGTGAGACCACATATAACTCAAAGATAGTTATGGCCAGACCATGTCCAAAGTTCATAACAGTATAGTTAGTAGACGTCCCATCATGGAAAATGGTCCAAAATACAAAAAATCAAATATTGTTAATAACCACTAGGCTCACCTATAGACATGATCGGGGGGAACAGGCGATGGGGTATTGTGTGGGCAAATTTGTTGTTCCCTTTTGGGGGAACAGTTTTGTAAGTAATATATTATATTTATGTGTGCCCCTTTGAAATATTGTTTGAGGCATTTCTTGTGCTGTTGTGGTATTTATATTGTCTGTGTTTACAGATTCCACCTCCAAATATATGGATTTTAGGAAACGGGATAGGACCTGGGTAGAGATGAGCGAATCACTCAAAACTTTATTCGCCGAACATTTAACGAACTTTTCATAAAATTCGTGTATTTGGCAAATATATTCGTTGAATCGGCGTACAAAATATACTTTATTATGTGACGTTTAGCGAAAAATTTGCCCACTACTAATGAACGTTCAGTTTTAAAAAGTACGGAACTTCTACACATGGGCGTACAAATTGCGTACAAAAATGACAGGCTTTGATGGAGAGGAATGGTGGAGCAGGAGGAACGCTCTGAGTCTTACCCCTGGCTACATATGGATACTGTATCAGCAGATGACAGCAGATCATCCGGCTGAGACTGAGATGAGCGTGCCATCCACTCCCCTACCTCATCCACTTTCTCCTCCACTACAATTTTGCGCCATGGTGGATTAGCCTGGTGGAACAACGGCCAAGTATTGCGAATACTACAAGTAGAAGCTCTGGCTACAGGTCCTTTGGCACTGCTGCCCTGTGCCACCTTCTCCTTTTTTTAAAGCTCGAAGTCTGGCTGGAACTGGACCCCTTTTGCTTATCCATTCCAGACATTTTTCACTTCACTCTGTGGCCCTGCAGCTGTTCTTTGTCTTTGTCCCTGTATCTACCTGTCTCTCTCCCTGTCTCTCTCTCTATCTCTCTCTTCCTGTCTCTCTCCCTATCTCTCTCCCTGTCTCTCTCTCCCTGCCTGATTAATTAATAGCCCTGCACTTGCCCTGCAGTATCCCTGATGTGTAATATGGATTCCCTGAACAATAACACCCCAATTTCAACAAGGCAGGTCTCAGAGTCTCAGAACTTCACACACAGTGCTTCTGCTCATCTCAGCAGTCTCAGCAGAAGTGATGCATCACTGGTTTATCGAGCCTAAGCCAATCAGAGCAAGCCCTACCCACTAGGTCAGGTGACCGCTTTCTTCCTGGGCTTTTGCGCACTAATAATGAACTAAAAGAAAAATTTGCTAATTACTTGAATTCGTACGCAACAGCTTATAGAGTAACTTATACGTAGCATTAGCATAGAATTTATCGGACAAGTCCGTGGTGAATGCTTAGAAAGCCTAAGGAATATTTTCGAATATTAACAGAGTGAATCACCTAATATTCGGATTCGCTTCACAGCTGAAAATTTTCAAGATTCAATACGAATCAACGAATTGACGAATAGACCTGGACCACCCAACTCAATTTTTGGGGAAATGCCCGATGCTGATGTGGAACCTTGTAGCATTAAGGATTTGAAGTTGAAAATTAAAGAGTTGCTTAAGAAACGAACAAAGGTTTGGTGGAATAAAGCCACACTAGAGCAGTACCTCCAGAGGAAAATTATCCCACGGGATCTTCATTTAAAAGTATTTCCTGCTTTTGAGGTTGATGATACATCTTTTGTTGGAAAGTGGGAAGATACCCTCACTAAATGTTCACGTACTCTCATTGAGTTATTGATAGGTGCGAATTGACGATCACTTGAAACGATTGAGAAAGATATCGATCTAATTCGTGAGCAGATCCAACAATCATTATCATCTGAGGTGTGTGATGCCTTTGATGATGAATTGGAAGCGGAATTGTCAAAGTGGGAAAAAGATATTCAGAGTCTCAAGGTTAAGAAATTTCAAAGGGATGTATTAGACTTTCAGAACAACAGGGTCTATCGTTGGAATCAATTGAGGAGAGGTTCATCAGTTCTAAGATGTTGAAGAGACTTATTACTGATTATCCGGTCCATCCCACTTTTTATCTGCTCCCTAAAGTGTACAAGGATCCGACTTGTCCATCAGGTAGGCCGTTTTTATCGGGGGATCGGGGGCTTATGTGAAACCATGTGTTGGTTTGTTGACTTCTATCTACAAAAGTGGGTGGAAACTTTGCCATCATTTGTAAGAGACACTACTGATGTTCTTAGGAGACTCAATGGAGTTCAGTTAGAGCCAGATATGCTTCTGGTCACATGTGACGTTGAGTCACTGTACATGTCTATATGCCAGGACCACGGGCTACGGGCAACTAGATTTTTTCTGGAGATGACCAGTTTGGATGAGGGGTTAAATGATTCGATCATCACACTTTTACAATTTACGTTGACCCACAATGTTTTAACATTTAAGCACCGCCTCTTCCTGCAGCTATGGAGTACGGCTATGGGGGGCGACTTGCGCGCCCTCATATGCCAATTTGTTCCTGGGGCTGTGAGAGAGGGAGGTTGTTATGAATACTGATGGTCAAGACGCAGTGGTCTTGTGGTCGAAGGTATATAGATGATATTCTTTTTGTATGGCAGGGCTCGGCGTCCCATTTGGAGCAGTTTTTATAGAGATTTAATAATAATGATCTCAATATTAGACTTACATTAGATTGGTAGAGTGAGGTTAGGAAGTAGGGGGGTGATCTAAAAAAACACCTCCTCCAGAAGGAGACAAAATGGATGGTACTGTTAAATACTGTGACTCCTTTGGGGCTTAATGAGGCCCTCAGCTTCAAACCTTTTTTATGATGTGTTCTTTTTTATATATGTTTGTAATGTATTTTTTTTTTTTTTTTTGTTTTTTTGTATTCAGTTTGTGGATACCAATACATGGATGTCCGTTTTTTGGATGAGATAAGCCGGAATGGTGAACACAGGTTTCGAATAACCTCCTTAAAATATAACTGGGATCTTATTTCTTAATATGGATTACATCTTTGACCTGGACGCGGGACCATATATTACACATATTATGAATTATGTGTTTTTACACTATTTATGTGTCAATTTATTTTCACATTTTTATTTATTTTTTGTCACATTTATGTGTTTTATGTGTGTTTGTGATGGGCCAATGAATTTTTGCTTTGTTTTATATCACAGTATTGATTGTATATTTAGTATTTTGTGTTTTTGATTTGCATTTTAGGTATATTATGAAGTATAATTGTATCATGGTTGATTCTGCACTGTCACTTTATTATAATATGGGCCATGCTGTTTATATTGTCATCTTTGAGGTCTCGCTTGTATAGGTTCATATATATATATATATATATATATATATATATATATATATATACTCGGCGTGAATATATATATACCTTCTCATTCAAAGAGCTTTCTGTATTTTCATGACTATGAAAATTGTAGATTCACACTGAAGGCATCAAAACTATGAATTAACACATGTGGAATTATATACTTAACAAAAAAGTGTGAAACAACTGAAAATATGTCTTATATTCTAGGTTCTTCAAAGTAGCCACCTTTTGCTTTGATTACTGCTTTGCACACTCTTGGCATTCTCTTGATGAGCTTCAAGAGGTAGTCACCTGAAATGGTTTTCACTTCACAGGTGTGCCCTGTCAGGTTTAATAAGTGGGATTTCTTGCCTTATAAATAGGGTTGGGACCGTGAGTTGTGTTGGGCAGAAGTCAGGTGGATACACAGCTGATAGTCCTACTGAATAGACTGTTAGAATTTGTATTATGGCAAGAAAAAAGCAGCTAAGTAAAGAAAAACAGAGTGGCCATTATTACTTTAAGAAATGAAGGTCAGTCAGTCTGAAAAATTGGGAAAACTTTGAAAGTGTCCCCAAGTGCAGTCGCAAAAACCATCAAGCGCTACAAAGAAACTGGCTGACATGAGGACCGCCCCAGGAAAGGAAGACCAAGAGTCACCTCTGCTGCGGAGGATAAGTTCATCCGAGTCACCAGCCTCAGAAATCGCAGGTTAACAGCAGCTCAGATTAGAGACCAGGTCAATGCCACACAGAGTTCTAGCAGCAGACACATCTCTACAACAACTGTTAAGAGGAGACTGTGTGCAGCAGGCCTTCATGGTAAAATATCTGCTAGGAAACCACTGCTAAGGACAGGCAACAAGCGGAAGAGACTTATTTGGGCTAAAGAACTCAAGGAATGGACATTAGACCAGTGGAAATCTGTGCTTTGGTCTGATGAGTCCAAATTTGAGATCTTTGCTTCCAACCACCGTGTCTTTGTGCGACGCAGAAAAGGTGAACGGATGGACTGTACATGCCTGATTCCCACCGTGAAGCATGGAGGAGGAGGTGTGATGGTGTGGGGGTGCTTTGCTGGTGACACTGTTGGGGATTTATTAAACATTGAAGGCATACTGAACCAGCATGGCTACCACAGCATCTTGCAGCGGCATGCTATTCCATCCGGTTTGCGTTTACTTGGACCATCATTTATTTATCAACAGGACAATGACCCCAAACACACCTCCAGGCTGTGTAAGGGCTATTTGACCAAGAAGGAGAGTGATGGGGTGCTACGCCAGATGACCTGGCCTCCATAGTCACCAGACCTGAACCCAATCGAGATGGTTTGGGGTGAGCTGGACCGCAGAGTGAAGGCAAAAGGGCCAACAAGTGCTAAGCATCTCTGGGAACTCCTTCAAGACTGTTGGAATACCATTTCAGGTGACTACCTCTTGAAGCTCATCAAGAGAATGCCAAGAGTGTGCAAAGCAGTAATCAAAGCAAAGGTGGCTACTTTGAAGAACCTAGAATATAAGACATATTTTCAATTGTTTCACACTTTTTTGTTAAGTATATAATTCCACATGTGTTAATACATAGTTTTGATGCCTTCAGTGTGAATCTACAATTTTCATAGTCATGAAAATACGGAAAACTCTTTGAATGAGAAGGTGTGTCCAAACTTTTGGTCTGTACTATATATATTGGTAGTTTTTGGGCTGATTCGATTTCAGTGGGGTTTATGTGTGAATTGCGCCATATGAGTATTACACTCACCGGTAATCCGGTTTCCTGGAAGTCTCCATGACAGCACATCCTGAGAGAGATTGAATTTCCTCTGATAGGACAGGAAAAACGCAGAGAGGTTTAAATTCCCTCCCCTTTCCTCCACCACCAGTGTATTTTCAACAGATCCCAGGATAAGAAGGTAAACATAAATCTACATCTGGATATTCAAACAAGGTGAAAAGAAAAGAAAAAAAAAGGGGTGGGACGTATGTGCTGTCATGGAGACTTCCAGGAAACCGGATTGCCGGTCATTTCCCCAGTCGTCTCCATGACAGCACATCCTGAGAATTATCAAAGAAAAATTCCTTTCTTAGGGAGGGACTACAGTACAAAGGACTTTCCGTCCAAAGGCCATATCCTCATTAACAAAAATATCCACTTTATAATGTTTTGTGAAAGTATGAGCTCTTTTCCAGGTTGCAGCCCTATAGATTTGGTGCAGGGAAGCTTCAGATTTCTGTGCCCAAGAGGCCGCTAAGGATCTACTCAATGGGCTTTAAGAGAGACAGGTGCCTCTTTACCAGAGGCCTTATAAGCCTCAGTGATAGCGAACCTAATCCATCGAGAGATAAAGCTCTTTGCCGCTTTGTTCCCCCTATTTGGACCACAATATTGGATGAAAGGTTATTATCCTTTCGCCAATCCTTAGTACTTTCAATATATGTTAACACAGCGCGTCTGACGTCTAGATTGTGGTAAACCTCTTCTTGAGCATTTTTGGGGTTTGAACAAAAGGATGGTATTACAATGTCCTGTGATCTATCGAAGGTTGAGACCACTTTGGGTAAAAAACTAGGATCCAGCTTGAAGATCAACTTGTCATCCAAGATTCTTAGGAACGGTTGTTGAATTGAAAGAGCTTGTATGTCACAGACCCTTCTAGCTGCCGATATAGCCACTAAAAAGATGGTTTTAAGCGTTAGCCATTTATGCCAATGCCAATAAAGCATATATTAGTCCCTCTGGCCAGTGTTGGTCGAATGCGCCTATCGCCATCGGGCGATCCCTCGGATTGAGGGAAAAGAATGCCGAGACTTTGTGATTTTCTTTTGAGGCAAAAAGCCTCTTGGGAGAGAGACCATTCTCCCGGATCGATTCTCTGTCTGCTGAGGTAAACTGCTTTTGAATTTAGTATCCCCCTCAGATGGACCGCTGACAGGGATAGTAAATTCTTTTCTGCCCATGAGAAGATTTGGTAGGACAGGTTTTGTAGAAGACTTTGCACAGCAGTCGGTCTTTTGTCTGACTCTGGGACACTTTTAGGGCTTCCCATATAGCTCTCAGTTCCCTGTAATTGAATGATCGGGCTTTTATGGTACTGGGCCATGCTCCCTGGAATGATTCTTGGTTCAGATGGGCCCCCCAGCCCCAGGCACTTGCGTTCGTCGTCAGGGAAACTGCTGATTTTTGCTCCCAAAATATTCCATTTTCCAGGTTTTTCTCCTGTTGCGACCAATTTAGAGAATCCTTCACTGTTTTGGATAGCATAATCTTGTGATCCACAGTTGTTTGAGACCTGTTCCAAGCCTTGAGGACAAAGCTCTGAAGTGGTCTCATATGGAATTGTGCCTAAGCAACTGCTGGGATACACGAGGATAGAGACCCCAGGATTTTCATACTGTCTCTTATTGTGCATTTGGGTTTTCTTTGAAACTGACGTATTTTGTTTCTGAGATTTTGAATCTTTTGAGGGGGTAGAAAAGATCTCTGGAGATGAGCATCCAGCAGAACCCCTAGAAACGTTTTCCGGCTTTCTGGTTTTAGATCGGACTTCTCCCAGTTTATTATCCACCCCAGATTTTGGAAATGTGATGTTACGATCTGGAGGTGGGACTGTAGGGTGATTTTGTTGTCTGCAATTATTAATAGGTTGTCCAAATAAGGAATAATTTGGATTCCCTGATGTCTGAGTCTTATCACTATTTCTGCTATTATCTTAGGTCTTAGGTTTAGTAGAGGAGAATGACTCTTTTTCTCCCTGGAACATGTAAGGGAGAGAAGAGTCAGCCACAACAGGCTATAACAGTGTCTATGGTGCCTGAAATCAGGCTACTCACTGTTCCCTGTACGGTGGCAGGTTCCGTTCCTGAGCCTGGCGTGGTAGGGGCGCTCATAATGCTATACCCGTCTGCGCCAACCAAACTGCTGCTGTCTGCTGCTGCTGCTTCTCTTGCTCCACGCTGGGAGCCAGACGCGCTGACCGAACGCCATTGCCGGGTCCTGCGCTTTAATCACGGCGCTACTTCCGGGTTCGGGGTGCCAGCCTTGACTTCATGACGCTACTGGCTCTGCCCCCTGCGTCAGACATCATTGCCCGGCGGCCAGAGGGAATCGTGTCCCAACGTTACTCCAGCCGCCCCATGCCTCTGTGCTTTAAACCCACCTGGGCTGCCGCAACAGTGAACTTCGCCGGGGTCCCTGCAAATTCGGGTCCCGGGCACAGGCTTCCGATAGGGGAGGGAGAGCCAGCCTTTAGAACCGACCCCCAGCCTGCTTCTCAGTTAGGCAACCTTAGCATTTCAAAAAAGTAAAAGAAAAAAAATAACTGCCAGGTAACCAGAGGTCTCCCAGCACCTCTCTGAGTTTCCTTTCTCTGGCAGGACAGGAAAAACTCTGATGGTGAAGGGAAGGGGAGGGAATTTAAACCTCTCTGTGTTTTTCCTGTCCTATCAGAGGAAAGTCAATCTCTCTCAGGATGTGCTGTCATGGAGACGACTGGAGAAAGATTATATTAACGAATGGAGTATGGGATATTTACCAGTCTCTATGGTGATATGATCATGTGCAGATGGCTGAGCGCGTCCCTGGAGTGCGCTGTGTGCCTGGTCACATAACGGCTCCGCATTATGACCTTGGAGGATTGACTGGATTGCTGTTGGTAGAGAGGTTGCAATCCACTCCCCCTCGGGCGTTGGCGGCGCTGCCACAATGACTCGATGAGCATCACCCAGTAAGGATGCGCCGGATATAGGCCACCTGCACA
>ONZH01026560.1:0-16748 GCA_900303285.1 Rhinella marina | reverse complement strand
CTGTGTGCCCGCCTGATGTGAGTGTGTGTGTGTTGCCCGTTGATGTGTGCGTGTCTGTGTGCCCGTCTGATTGAGTGCGTGTCTGTGTGTGCTGATGTGAGTGCCTGTGTGTGATGTGTGTGTCTGAGTGCCCGTATCTGTGTGCCCGTCTGATGTGAGTGTGTGTCTGTGTGCCCGTCTGAGTGAGTGCCGTGTGATGTGTGCCCGTCTGATGTGAGTGTGTGTCTGTGTGCCCGTCTGATGTGAGTGCGTGTATGTGCCCCTGATGTGGTGCGTGCCCTGTGATGAGTGTGTGTCTGTGTGCCCGCCTGATGTGAGTGCGTGTCTGTGTGCCCGCTGATGGAGTGTGTGTCTGTGTGCCCGTCTGATGTGAGTGCGTGTCTGTGTGCCCGTCTGATGTGAGTGCGTGTCTGTGTGCCCGTCTGATGTGAGTGCGTGTCTGTGTGCCCGTCATGTGATCTGTGTGCCCGTGATGTGATGTGCGTGTCTGTGTGTCCCGTCTGATGTGAGTGCGTGTCTGTGTGCCCGTCTGATGTGAGTGCGTGTCTGTGTGCCCGTCTGATGTGAGTGCGTGTCTGTGTGTCGTGTTGCCCGTGTGTGAGGTGTGATGTCTGATGTGAGTGCGTGTCTGTGTGCCCGTCTGATGTGAGTGCGTGTCTGTGTGCCCGTCTGATGTGAGTGCGTGTCTGTGTGCCCGTCTGATGTGAGTGCGTGTCTGTGTGCCGTCTGATGTGAGTGCTGTGTGCGTGTCTGTGTGCCCCGTCTGATGTGAGTGCGTGAGTGCGTGTCTGTGTGCCCGTCTGATGTGAGTGCGTGTCTGTGTGCCCGTCTGATGTGAGTGTCGTGTCTGTGTGCCGTCTGATTGAGTGCGTGTCTGTGTGCCCGTCTGATGTGAGTGTCGGTGTGCCCGTCTGATGTGTGCTGTGTGCCCGTCTGATGTGAGTGCGCTGTCTGTGTGCCCGTCTGATTGTGAGTGCGTGTTGTGTGTGCCCGTCTGATGTGTATGTGTGCCCGTGTATCTGTGTGCCCGTCTGATGTGAGTGCGTGTCTGTGTGCCCGCCTGATGTGTGTCTGTGTCTTGATGTGAGTGCGTGTCGCGTCTGATGTAGTGTCGTGTCTGTGTGCCCGTCTGATGTGAGTGCGTGTCTGTGTGCCCGTCTGATGTGAGTGCGTGTCTGTGTGCCCGTCTGATGTGATGTGTCGTGTCTGTGTGCCCGTCTTGATGTGAGTGTGCTGTGCCCGCTGATGAGTGCGTGTCTGTGTGCCCCTGATGTGATGTGAGTGCGTGTCTGTGTGCCCGTCTGATGTGAGTGCGTGTCTGTGTGCCCGTCTGATGTGAGTGCGTGTCTGTGTGCCCAGTGTTCTGTGTGCCCGTCTGATGTGAGTGCGTGTTGTCTCTGTGCCCGTCTGATGTGAGTGCGTGTCTGTGTGCCCCTGATGTGATGATGTGCGTGTCTGTGTGCCCGTCTGATGTGTCATGTCTGTGTGCCCGTCTGATGTGAGTGCGTGTCTGTGTGTGCCCCCTGATGTGAGTGCGTGTCTGTGTGCCCGTCTGATGTGAGTGCGTGTCTGTGTGCCCGTCTGATGTGAGTGATGTCTGTGCGTGTGTGTCTGTGTGGCCGTATGATGTGAGTGCGTGTCTGTGTGCCCGTATGATGTGAGTGCGTGTCTGTGTGCCCGTATGATGTGAGTGTGTCTGTGTGTCTGTGTGTGCCCGTCTGATGTGAGTGCGTGTCTGTGTGCCCGTATGATGTGAGTGCATGTCTGTGTGCCCGTATGATGTGAGTGCATGTCTGTGTGCCCGCCTGATGTGAGTGCGTGTCTGTGTGCCCGTCTGATGTGAGTGCGTGTCTGTGTGCCCGTCTGATGTGAGTGCGTGTCTGTGTGCCCGTCGATGTGAGTGCGTGTATGTGTGCCCGTATGATGTGAGTGCGTGTCTGTGTGCCCGTATGATGTGAGTGCGTGTCTGTGTGCCCGTATGATGTGAGTGCATGTCTGTGTGCCCGTCTGATGTGAGTGCGTGTCTGTGTGCCCGTCTGATGTGAGTGTGTGTCTGTGTGCCCGTCTGATGTGAGTGGCGTGTCTGTGTGCCCATCTGATGTGAGTGCGTGTCTGTGTGCCCGTCTGATATGAGTGCGTGTCTGGTGTGCCCGTCTGATGTGAGTGCGTGTCTGTGTGCCCGTATGATGTGAGTGCGTGTCTGTGTGCCCGTCTGATGTGAGTGCGTGTCTGTGTGCCCGTCTGATGTGAGTGTGTGTCTGTGTGCCCGTCTGATGTGAGTGCATGTCTGTGTGCCCGTCTGATGTGAGTGCATGTCTGTGTGCCCGTCTGATGTGAGTGCGTGTCTGTGTGCCCGTCTGATGTGAGTGCGTGTCTGTGTGCCCGTATGATGTGAGTGCATGTCTGTGTGCCCGTATGATGTGAGTGCATGTCTGTGTGCCCGCCTGATGTGAGTGCGTGTCTGTGTGCCCGTCTGATGTGAGTGCGTGTCTGTGTGCCCGTCTGATGTGAGTGCGTGTCTGTGTGCCCGTCTGATGTGAGTGCGTGTATGTGTGCCCCGTATGATGTGAGTGCGTGTCTGTGTGCCCGTATGATGTGAGTGCGTGTCTGTGTGCCCGTATGATGTGAGTGCATGTCTGTGTGCCCGTCTGATGTGAGTGCGTGTCTGTGTGCCCGTCTGATGTGAGTGTGTGTCTGTGTGCCCGTCTGATGTGAGTGCGTGTCTGTGTGCCCATCTGATGTGAGTGCGTGTCTGTGTGCCCGTCTGATATGATGTGCGTGTCCTGTTGTGCCCGTCTGATGTGAGTGCGTTGTCTGTGTGCCCGTCTGATGTGAGTGCGTGTCTGTGTGCCCGTCTGATGTGAGTGCGTGTCTGTGTGCCCGTCTGATGTGAGTGCGTGTCTGTGTGGCCCGTCTTGATGTGGAGTGCGTGTCTGTGTGCCCGTATGATGTGAGTGCGTGTCTGTGTGCCCGTATGATGTGAGTGCATGTCTGTTGTGCCCGTCTGATGTGAGTGCGTGTCTGTGTGCCCGTCTGATGTGAGTGTGTGTCTGTGTGCCCGTCTGATGTGAGTGCGTGTCTGTGTGCCCGTCTGATATGAGTGCGTGTCCTGTGCCCGTCTGATGTGAGTGCTGTCTGTGTGGCCCGTCTGATGTGAGTGCGTGTCTGTGTGCCAGTCTGATGTGAGTGCGTATCTGTGTGCCCGTCTGATGTGAGTGCGTGTCTGTGTCCCTGTCTGATGTGAGTGCGTGTCTGTGTGCCCGTCTGATGTGAGTGCGTGTCTGTGTGCCAGTCTGATGTGAGTGCGTATCTGTGTGCCCGTCTGATGTGAGTGCGTGTCTGTGTCCCTGTCTGATGTGAGTGCGTGTCTGTGTGCCCGTCTGATTTGAGTGCGGTCTGTGTGCCCGTATGTAACATGAAATGTATATCAAATATCTCGCATCACTTATCAGACTGATGACACTGACTCTATTCTAAGAGCAAGGTACATTATATCCCGTATAGCTCCACAATGGCCGCCCAGCGCCGGCTCTGATTTATACCGCCACCATATGTACAATATTTGGCTGTTTCACATTTAGGGCGGCTGCAGCTATTAAGCATCAGCGGGCGTCCTGTGTAGCAGCCGGCTGCCGAGGTAATCACATCTTTTACATGTGAACGCTTTCATTAAAGAATCGCAGTTCGGACATCGCCAATTCCCCCGGATCCTCTAATTAACTGAAGATTGTAGGTTTTAAACAACGGGGCTGCAGACGAACAACTGCTCTATAGTATCAGCTGCCTCCGTTATATACAGCCCGTGCCAGGTAATGCCAGGGGTGCTCCGTGCATCACATAGAAAGTGTCTGGGTGAGTGGCAGACTGAAACTCCGCAACTATGACCCAAAACATCAGTTTCATTGATTTATATCACAGCACACAATACGTGAAGTACAGAACCCATAATAAGGAATATATTTCATAACCTGCACTAAAGGTACCGCCACAGTGCTGTCCTTTTATACAGCTTTGAAAGGTAAAATCAGGATTGGATCATAGAAGTACAGAAAGTAAAGAAGACAGAAAACTAATTCTACTGAACGAGTGGCCGCACCAATATATACTGTAATAATACCACAAAGGACTGACATCAACATCCCAACTGAAAGAAGCTGCAAGAGGTCACAAGGTATGGACACTATATACAGTAGAAAATCAGTAATTATTATCCATATGGCCTCACAATGGAATATAGGTTTCATATGGCAAACATAACACTGGCCTTATGTATAAAAACACAACGATTATACTACTGCCTCCTAAGTCCAAGAATATAACTACTATAATACTGCCTCCGATGTACAAGAATATAATTACTATAATACTGCCTCCTATGTACAAGAATATAACTACTATAATACTGCTCCTATGTACAAGAATATAACTACTATAATACTGCTCCTATGTACAAGAATATAACTACTATAATACTGCTCCTATGTACAAGAATATAACTACTATAATACTGCTCCTATGTACAAGATATAACTACTATAATACTGCTACTATGTACAAGACTATAACTACTATAATACTGCCTCCTATGTACAAGAATATAACTACTATAATACTACTCCTATGTACAAGAATATAACTGCTATAATACTGCTCCTATGTACAAGAATATAACTACTATAATACTGCTCCTATGTACAAGAATATAACTACTATAATACTGCTCCTATGTACAAGAATATAACTACTATAATACTGCCTCCTATGTACAAGAATATAACTATTATAATACTGCTCCTATGTACAAGAATATAACTACTATAATACTGCTCCTATGTACAAGAATATAACTACTATAATACTGCTCCTATGTACAAGAATATAACTACTATAATACTGCTCCTATGTACAAGAATATAACTACTATAATACTGCTCCTATGTACAAGAATATAACTACTATAATACTGCTCCTATGTACAAGAATATAACTACTATAATACTGCTCCTATGTACAAGAATATAACTACTATAATACTGCTCCTATGGACAAGAATATAACTACTATAATACTGCTTCTATGTACAAGAATATAACTACTATAATACTGCCCTATGTACAAGAATATAACTACTATAATACTGCTCCTATGTACAAGAATATAACTACTATAATACTGCCCCTATGTACAAGAATATAAACTACTATAATACTGCTCCTATGTACAAGAATATAACTACTATAATACTGCTCCTATGTACAAGAATATAACTACTATAATACTGCCCCTATGTACAAGAATATAACTACTATAATACTGCTCCTATGTACAAGAATATAACTACTATAATACTGCCTCCTGTGTACAAGAATATAACTACTATAATACTGCTCCTATGTACAAGAATATAACTACTATAATACTGCTCCTATGTACAAGAATATAACTACTATAATACTGCTCCCTAATGTACAAGAATATAACTACTATAATACTGCCTCCTATGTACAAGAATATAACCACTATAATACTGCTCCTATGTACAAGAATATAACTACTATAATACTGCTCCTGTGTACAAGAATATAACTACTATAATACTACTCCTATGTACAAGAATATAACTACTATAATACTGCCTCCTATGTACAAGAATATAACTACTATAATACTGCCTCCTATGTACAAGAATATAACTACTATAATACTGCTCCATGTACAAGAATATAACTACTATAATACTGCTCCTAATGTACAAGAATATACTACTATAATACTGCCTCCTATGTACAGAATATAACTATATAATACTGCTCCTATGTACAAGAATATAACTACTATAATACTGCTCCTATGTACAAGAATATAACTACTATAATACTGCCTCCTATGTACAAGAATATAACTACTATAATACTGCTCCTATGTACAAGAATATAACTGCTATAATACTGCTCCTATGTACAAGAATATAACTACTATAATACTGCTCCTATGTACAAGAATATAACTACTATAATACTGCTCCTATGTACAAGAAATATAACTACTATAATACTGCTCCTATGTACAAGAATATAACTACTATAATACTGCTCCTATGTACAAGAATATAACTACTATAATACTGCCTCCTATGTACAAGAATATAACTACTATAATACTGCTCCTATGTACAAGAATATAACTACTATAATACTGCCTCCTATGTACAAGAATATAACTACTATAATACTGCTCCTATGTACAAGAATATAACTACTGTAATACTGCCATCTATGTATAAGAATATATCTGCTACACTTCCCTCTGTAGAAGCATATATCTATTGTACTGTATTATTTCGTTGTTACTGTGCATGGTTTCGGTAGTCTTTGTCCGCTCACTTTGTCTTTTTGTACTTTCCTCGTGGACAGATATTGAGCAGGATGAATAATTTACGCCTCTGTGCTGAGTTCTGGGCATCAGCGCCATTTTACATTCTCTCTGTGCTCTGTATAATATCCTTTATCCCCAATCACCCGGGAACTGAGGAGACAGGATTGTGTATTTGTTAGTATGAAGAAGAACAGGAGGCGTCCGGGAAGTTGGGAGATTAAAGATAATTTAGCAGTTTTCCAAAATACAAATCACTTCTAGAATGTTCTAGGAGTGGAGGATCCATCCACAGATATTCTAGTCCTCAGTGTGGTGGTGAGGAAGTGCAATGATCTGCAGTTCATGTGTGATTCCAGGACTTCTTATCTATTCTGCACATATTTTAAGATTCCTTGAGTTTCCCATCAGACGACAGTGCTGTGTACGAGGCGGACACCAAGAGAGGGAGGAACTCTAACCTCCCCGAATGTAAACCTCGGAGAATCGTCTCATGTGAAATATTCTGAGCGCATTTCCCGTTCAGTCAAACTCTAAATCAATATTTGATGACTTTGACACTGAAGAGACAACTTGACCTTTTCGATGACAACAAGAACCATCCATGGGATTCGAACCAGAATCATAGGCCGTCAATCATTCGTAAACATGGGGGGAGGAGGGACAGCAGGTTAGAGACCACTGCCGGAGCACACTTCTATTTTATGCCAAAGTTCTGCCTATTATTTTTATATTGCGTGGATCCAGAAGAAACTTAACTGGACAATCAAAAGAAATCACTGAATGTGTTAGATTTTAATACTAATTGTACAATATCACATCTAATTGTGTGACTGCTCTTACAGCGAAGAATCCCTTCCTTTACTGAAGGCAAAACTATGTCTTCTCTAGACTTATTGGTTTTCACTTTGAAAGGGGTATGGAAAGATCAAAATTGGAACTTAGACCTTGAAAACACAATATTTCATTAAAACTCCTATAGTGTGATTGCTTTTTCAGTAAAGAATCCTTCCTTTACTGAGGGCAAAATTATGTCTTCTCTAGACCCAGTGGTTTTCACCTTCCGCCTTGACTGCAGTATGAAAAGATCAAAGCTGGCACTTAGTATTGACCGTGAAAACAAAGTATTTCATTATCAACTTCCATAGTGTGACTATATCACAATATCACATCTAATTGTGTGACTGCTCTTACAGTGAAGAATCCCTTCCTTTCCTGGAGGCAAAACTCTTCTCTAGACCTCTAGATCTCTTCTCTAGACTTATTGGTTTCCATCTTGACTGAGGTATGAAAAGATCAAAGTTGGAACTTAGACCTTGAAAACATGATATTTCTCTATAAACTTCCATAGTGTGATTGCTTTTGCAGTGAAGAATCCCTTCCTTCACTGAGGGCAAAATCACATCTTCTCTAGACCTAGTGTTTTTCACCTACCACCCTGACTGCGGTATGAAAAGATTAAAGGTGGCACTTAGTATTGACCTTGAGAACAAAGTATTTCATTGTCAACTTCCACAGTGTGACAATATCACACCTAATTGTGTGACTGCTCTTACAGTGAAGAATCCCTTCCTTTACTGAAGGCAAAACTATGTCTTCTCTAGACTTATTGGTTTCCACCTTAACTTGGGTAGGAAAAGATCAAAGGTGTATTGACCCTGAAAACAATGTATTTCAATATCAACTTCCATAGTGTGACTGCTCTTACAGCAAAGAATCCCCTCCTTTACTGAAGACAAAACCACATCTTCTCTAGACCTAGTGGTTTTCACTTTCCGCCTTGACTGCAGTATGAAAAGATCAAAGGTGGCACTTAGTATTGACCTTGAAAACAAAGTATTTCATTATCAACTTCCATAGTGTGACAATATCACAATATCACATCTAATTGTGTGACTGCTCTTACAGCGAAGAATCCCTTCCCTTACTGAAGGCAAAACTATTTCATCTCTAGACTTATTGGTTTCCACCTTGACTGGGGTAGGAAAAGATCAAAGGTGGCACTTAGTATTGACCTTGAAAACAAAGTATTTCATTATAAACTTCCATAGTGTGATTGCTCTTACAGCAAAGAATCCCTTCCTTTACTGAAGACAAAACCATTTCTTCTGTAGACCTATTGGTTTACGACTGGGCTGGGTTATGAAAAGGTCAAAGGTGGCACTTAGTATTGATCTTAAAAACACAATATTTAATTATAAGCGTCCTTATTTTGACTGCTCTTACAACGAAGAATCCCTTTTAATGAACTTCATGTTCTAGGTTTAGGCTTGGTCATGAAAAGATGGTGACTAGTATGCGCCTAGAATACATAACATTTTATTATAAAGTTCCATAATGAGACTGCTCTAACAGTAAAGAACCCTTTACTGAAGGTAAAACCAAGTCTTCTCCTGACCTACAGTAGTTATTTACACCTTGGCTGGGTATGAAATCATGAAAGGTGACACTTAGCATTGACCTTGAATACATAATATTTCATTATAAACTTCCATAGTGTGACTACTCTTACAGTAAAGAACCCTTCCTTTTGTGAAGGCAAAGCCATTTTTCCCGTAGACCTACTGATACCACTGTGCTGTAGTCACTGGTCAGGTTAAGAAAAGAAAACAACATGGTGGTTAGTATCTGCCTCACATGGTATATGGCCACATTTACAGAAGAGAATCCTTTCCTATACTCAAACCCTCTCTCCTCTAGACCTAGTGGACTTCACCTGGGCTGGAGTATGAGATGATCAAAAGTTGGCACTTAGTATTGATCTTGAATATACAATATATTAGAGTTCTATAGCGTGACTGCTTTTGCAGTGAAGAACCCTTCCTACGACACTGGTGAGACCTTCTTTCTTCTAGACATAGTGAAGGCCACCACGTTCTGGATACAGGCTGTGGTATAAGAAGATCATAAGAAAGACCTAGTAATATTTCTATAGATCAGTAGTTCCTAACCAGGATTCCTTGGAGTTCCTTGGTTCCTTGTCAGGGTTCCTCATAGAACAGCAGCAGGAAGACTTTTCTCTTTTACAGCAGAGATTAACTTATTTCAACCTCTTAAGCTTAGAAAAGTGGTCAAGAAATATAGGCCAGGATAAAGGGAAGAATTACCGATGGCTTCACCCCCGAGGCTCCTGAGATATGGGGTTCCTCAGAAGTGACCCCATACCGGGCTTTTAGTACGACTTCTAGAGAGAATCTATTTGCCGCTTCGTAGATTCCTATCGAATCTTACAAATTTTCTACTCCGAAGCGAATCCGGATTTTTTGAGATTCGCTCTGTTAGATTCGAAAATGTTCTTAAAGCTTTGTACACATTCGCTGTGTACTTGTCCAATGAATTGTACGCTTATACTACATATAAGTTACTCTATACGCTGTTGCGTACAAATTCAATTACTTAGCAAACTTTTACTGTAAGTTCGTTATTCGTGCGCAAAAAGCCCGGGAAGAAAGCGGTCACCTGACCTACTGGGCAGGGCTTGCTCTGATTGGTTCACACACTTGGTAAGCCAGGGACGTATCAGTTGTGCTGCGAATACTGAGACGAGCAGAAGCACTGTGTGTGACGTTCTGAGAGACTGAAACCTGTGTTGTTAAAATTGGGGTGTAATTTTCTGGGAATCCATATTAAACATCAGGGATACTGCAGGGCAAGTGCAGGGCTAGTAATTAATCAGGCAGGGAGAGAGAGACAGGGAGAGAGACAGGGAGAGAGATAGGGAGAGAGGCAGGGAGAGAGAGACAGGGAGAGAGACAGGGGGAGAGATATGGACAGAGACAGGGAGAGAGACAAAGACCAGCTGCAGGGCCACAGAGTGAAGTGAAAAATGTCTGGAATGCAAAAAAGCAAAAGGGGTCCAGTTCCAGCCAGACCTCGAGCTCTAAAAAAAAGGAGAAGGTGGCACAGGGCAGCAGTGCCAAAGGACCTGTAGCCGGAGCTTCTACTTGGAGTATTCGGAATACTTGGCCGGTGTTCCACCAGACTAACCCACCAAGGCGCAAAATTGTAGTGGAGGAGAAAGTGGATGAGGTAGTGGAGTGGATGGCCCGCTCATCTCAGTCTCAGCCGGATGATCTGCTGTCATCTGCTGATACAGTATCCATATGTAGCCAGGGGTCAGACTCAGAGCGTTCCTCCGGCTCCACCATTCCGCTCCAGTCATTTTCGTACGCAATGTGTACGCTCATGCGTATGTGTTCACAGAAGTTGCGTACCTTTAAAAACTGTACGTTCGTTATTAGTGCGCGAATGTTCACAAAACACCACATAATAACGTATGATTTGTACGCAGCTTCGCCGAATAGATTTGTTAGAAGTACAAATCTTTTGAAAAATTCGACGAACATTCGGCGAAGCGAATTTTGGATGATTCGCTCATCTCTAGCGGAAATCAACTAAAATGGCCAGTTTCAAGCAAGAAAACCTCTCCGCTCTTAGCCCAGACTTCATCCTTCAAGATGTCTTGATTGCCCAGGTTACAAATTATTTCTTACTCCCAAGTAGAGAACGAAATGACTAATCCAAGGTCAGAGGGAAGAACCAGGCGGGATTTGATAAATAGTCCTTAGCCCGATGTCCCGCTGTCACCTGCTCCACCGTCAGCGATTCTACTCACTGAGCCAACTCATTCTAAATCATCGGAGAGGGGTCACAAAGCCTGAAATTATGTCACCGCTCATAGTGGAGCATCCAGCCGTCCTCAGCAGGTCACAGCTCCATTCTGATAATGTCACCAGGGGTCTGAGCGGGGTTAATAGGAGTCTCACCCATACCATAATCCATCAGTGCGGAAATTCCTCCTCCGCACAATACCGCGTTACGGGGACCGCTCATCCGTCTACTGCGAGGAGAACAGGATTAAATGGTCATCAGATTCCCGCTGATCTGAAATACACATTTTCAGCTGCATCATTAATATTATCAGACCGTGTAACGAGGGACGTTTTTCCAGGACCCTGCTCCATAATTTTCCGATTTCTCCACCTCATGAACATTACGGGAGAATTTACCTCCCTGAAGAAAAAGTGTTATCGTCCAAGCAGAAATAAAAATAGAACTAATAAAAAAAGTTGGAAATCGGTGATGGGTTTTATGTGGGAAGGAGTTGTTGAAGATCAGGAGATTTGGACCATCACTGGTCCAAGTATACTATAAATGTCTCAGGCAGATATGTAAATGATTACAGGGGTGGTCTGATTAGACACGGGGCCTTCCCACAAGAGGGAGTAAAATTGCTACCCCTACTGCCTCATAAAAAGGTCTTGGGGCTACTTTTGGGTAGTGTACCTCTTGGTGAGAGATCGTTGACTACTAGACATCCCTTTATGACATTCTCAAAGACATTTTGTCACGGGGAGCTGGCGGCACGCTTCCTCCGTGTGCTGCGTCCTCGTCTCCATGACAACAGGGGTGGGGAGGACCCGGCACCCCCCTTAGACAACTAGCGTGTGGGGTTGCGAATTATTTATGTTTTAGGTCACGTGGCGTGACCTACCTGGATCTCTGGGCGTTGGCAGGGAAGCCAGCGCTCGGCTGTTCCAGGATTAGAATTAGGTCACGTGACGCTGCCTCGTCACGTGACCTACTTGGAGGCCCATTGATTGGTCTAACTACCTCCGTGTGTTTGCTACAGAGACTTTTGAATTTGACTTTTGGCTGATGTTATCTGACTATTCTCTCGCCTCCCCCCTTGTACTGCATTCTCTCTCTCGGCTTGACCTTGGCGTGTTATTGGATTTGGCTTTTGGATCTCCCTTGGTCTTTCATGTACAGTACTCTCCTGGTTTAGACTTCGGCTCGGCGACTTTGATATTTCTTGTGCTTCTGGTTTGTTTATTATTTTCTCCTGTTTTCTCCCCTTTCCTGTACGCCCCAGCACGTACCTAGGTAAGGGACTGCCGTCTAGTTGTACGCCGTTGCCTAGGACAGGTTGTGCAAGTAGGTAGGGTCAGGGGTGGGGTTGAAGTCAGGGATCACTTACCCCCTGTCGTGACACATTTTGCTCAGATGAGTTTGAGAAGGGTTGCATCACTGGACTCAGAGAAGCGAGATGGTCGTTTCGATAAACTTCCCACCATGTAGGCCATTCTGACCTAGCTCTTATGAGTTGTTAGGAGAGGTGGTCACTGGGTTCCTTGGGTCCAGTAGAGGAGATTGTTTGAAGGCTCATTTTGTGTTGGAATGTAAGGATCTTCTGCTGCTTAAGTGGGTCACCACGACCCTGAATATGGAGAAGGCAACATGTGGCACGACGTGAAATCTTGAAGATCATTTGTTGTCACCTCAACCTCTGATGGTCGTCTTGCTCAGATGAGTCTGAGAGGGGTTGCATCACTGGACTCAGATAAGATTTCGATGAACTGCCCACTATGTAGGCCATTCCGACCTAGCCGTTAGGAGTTGTTGGGAGAGGTGGTCACTGGGTTCCTTAGAGAAGTCCAGTAGAGAAGATTGCTTGAAGGCTCATTTTCAGCTCATTTTTGTGTTGAATCTAAGGATCCTCTGCTACTTAGGTGGGTTACCATGACCCTGAATATGGAGAAGGCTACATGTGGCACAACGTAAAATCTTGAAGATCATTTGTTGTCACCTCCACCTCTGATGGTCGTCCCAGTGTGATAACCCCTGACATACTCAAAGACATTTTGAGAGGGGTTGCATCACTGGACTGAGAGAAGCAGGATTGTCGTTTCGATAAACTGCCCACCATGTAGGCCATTCTGACCTAGCTGTTGGGAGTTGTTGGGAGAGGTGGTCACTGGGTTCCTTGGGTCCAGCAGAGAAGTTGTTTGAAGACTCATTTTGGCCCATTTTGTGTTGGAATCTAAGGATCTTCTGCTACTTAGGTGCATTACCGCGACCCTAAATATGAAGGTGGCAACATGTGGCACGACGTGAAATCTTGAAGATCATTTGTTGCCACCTCAACCTCTTATGGTCGTCCCAGTGTGATAGCCCCTGACATACTCAGAATACATTAGAAATTCCACCTAATCCCAGTTCTAGACCCTTAATAATCACATTATCATTCACCAAGAGCACTAAACACTTCATCGTGTTCAAGAGAGTCCAAAAATTTACAACCAATATCCTGAATAAGACAAAGTACCAACAGCCCCGGCCAAGGCTTCTTTAAGTAATTTGTGATCAATTATGAGAACCTTCAAACTTGGCCGGTGTGAGGCCACTGATCCCGGAGGCTTGGCTCATGTTTCCAGATTGGGTGGGGGTGTCTTTCCCAGTTTAGGGCCAACGGCTGGAAGAGGAATCAAGGACATCGTAGCCGGAGCTGCTAAACGCTTTAGAATTTCTGAAGAAGTCTTCTGGAAGGTCTGGAAATTTCACGGAACATCGTCCTGGTGTGAGTTTCATGTCAGTCCAATAAAAGGTGCAAAAAGTTGCAACATGTCCAAATTTTTTTTGGTGTCCAACGGAGATAGCAAAAATGTACGAGGAGGAGGAAGAAAAAGCCTAAAATGAGCTCATTGTAAGAGGGTGCACAGGGGGATACGTGTACAGTGAAACCATATGGAGACACATCTCACCTAACGGGGAATAGACTCCTCCCGTCTATCTGTCTGCACGCCAGGACCAGATTTCCGAGCCAAGACATTGTAACCAGAAATGTAAGGGAAGGATGTATAGATCCTGTAAGCTGGGTTAAGACTACACACCCAGAACAGACCAGAGGCTGGCCCCTGGGGGCCCCCAGGTATTATAAGGTGAAAATCAGTATAATTGTCAGGATAGTGAACAGATATTATCTCCCATATGATACCGCAAAACACATGAGATACATGATTGCATTGTCAGGAAAGGACAATTCCTTAAAATGCAGAAACTTACAAAAACCTTCACAGGCCAGAGGTCTCAAAAATATAAAAAATTCAGAGCATGTGCCTGATCATCATATTCATGATCTGATAGGGTTACCAGTGGGTTCTAATCAGATGAGCCCTCAAACAATATATGGCGGTGAAATGTAACATGACGTCACATGGTGAGAGTCTATATGTGACTGTCAGATCCTGATGGCTTATCCGGTCATATCTCCCTCAGTTCTGGAACCATGCCCTATTCAGAACAGAAAAACACATAAATAATTGCAATGATTTATCAGCAGATACAAAACCGGTGTAAAAATAATAGAAAAAAAGATTTATCACAGACAAACAATCTCCAGCTTTCATCGTGTTGTGTTTTCTCTGATACATGAGGCATGTCAGGGCAACACGGACAGAGATGTGATAAATAGGAGGACTGCAGCTCAGCACGATGAATCAGCTACCTGCAGCATCCCGCCCCGGAGAGTACCTACTGACAAACCTCCTACTGCTGCGTATACAACACAAATATACTATAAAGACATGAGATAAAGTAAATCATACAGTAATACAAAGACTATAATACTGCTACTAACCTACTGTATGTACAAGAACTATAACTACTATATACGCTCTATGATGACAGAATATAACTACTATAATACTGCTCCTATGTACAAGAATATAACTACTATATATACTGCTCCTATGTACAAGATATAACTACTATAATACTGCCTCCTATGTACAAGAACTACTATATACTGCTCCTATGATAACTACTATAATACCTCCTATGTGTACAAGAATATAACTACTATAATACTGCTCCTATGTACAAGAATATAACTACTATAATACTGCCTCCTATGTACAAGAATATAACTACTATAATACTGCTCCTATGTACAAGAATATAACTCTATAATACTGCTCCTATACAAGAATATAACTACTATAATACATCCTTGTACAAGAATATATTACTATAATACTACTATCCTATGTACAAGAATATAACTACTATAATACTGCTCCTATACAAGAATATAACTATATATAATATACTACTACTGCCTATGTTACAAGAATAATATATAATTGCCTTACATAATACTGCTCCTATTCCAAGAATATAACTACTATAAACTAAGAATATAACTGCTATAATACTGCTCCTATGTACAAGAATATAAACTATAATACTGCTCCTATGACAAGAATATAACTACTATAATACTGCTCCTATGTACAAGAATATAACTACTATAATACTGCTCCATGTACAAGAACTATAAACTGCGTATAATAATACTGCCTCCTACTGTACTAGAATATAACTACTATAATACTGCTCGTCCTATGCTACAAATATACTACTATAATACTGCTCCTATGCTACAAGAATATAACTGTATAAATACTGCTCCTATGTACAAGAATATAACTACTATAATACTGCTCTATGTACTCGGATATAACTACTATAATACTGTTCTATGTACAGAATATAACTACTGAATACTGCTCTATGTACTGGAATATACTACTATAATACTGCTCCTATGTTCAAAATATAACTACTATAATACTGGTCCTATGTACAAGAATATAACTAGCTATAATACTGCTCCTATGTGTATATAACTACATATACTGCCTCCTAGTACAAAATATAACTACTATAATACTGCTCCTATGTACAAGAATATAACTACTATAATACTGCTCCTATGTACAAGAATATAACTACTATAATACTGCCCCTATGACAGAAGCTCCTATGTTTAATACTACTATTATACTACTAATACTACCTCCTATGTACAAGAATATAACTGCTATAATACTGCCTGCTATGTACAGGAATAAGGAACTGGCCAGTTGGAAAGCATTTCTGACTTTGGTGGACTATCACCTTGGCAGTCCTCGATATCCTTTTATTGCTTAGTACTCAGTGTATACGGTACAGTATACAATAATCTCAAGAGCTCCCCCCAGTGGTGGCCGCAGGTAGCCAGAATGTTATCATGTAACTCAATGGCTGTGCGGAGGGGTTTGGATCTCTGAGTATGAGATATGAATGGTTTCGGAGGGAACACTGACTTTTAAAGTATGATCCGGTGACTTGTCGTGGACCTGGTTTCCTCTGGGAGGCGATGTGGAGCTGATCAGTGCTGGCAGGTAATGCAGACTCCGCAGTACAGTAATAATGCTGTCATGGATCTTGGATATAAATGGCGGCGTTATGTGACACAGTGATGGCCGCTCTGTCTGGACCTCAGAAGTAATCTCCGTCTCTTCCTTGGTGGATGAAGCTCCATTACCCAGGAAACAGATCTGTCTGAGGACGGGCTGAGGAGGAAACGCTCCTACGTCTCAGATACGTCTACAAGACAGAGACATTGGCGCCTCCTCCTGGACACAACGCCCCCTCGTCACCGAGGAGTCACCTCACAAATGTGCAAAACATGAAGAAAGAACTTACAGGATGAGAGTCTGCATTATATACTAATCATAGGAGAGGGTCTCATGTACACGTCATACGACCAG